>JABFQD010005976.1:0-10204 GCA_022817045.1 Psix sp. ZL-2020
GGAGGTGGGGGGGGGGTGGCGTGGGGGTGGGGTGGAGGGAGGGGGGGGGGGGGTGTGGGGGAGGGGGGGGGGGGGGGAGGGGGTGGGGGGAGGGGGGGGGGGGGGGGGGGGGGGTGTGGGGGGGGGGGGGGGAGGGTGGGAGGGGGGGGGGGTGGGGGGGTGGGTGGGGGGGGGGGGGAGGGGGGGTGGGGGGGGGGGGGCGGGGGGGGGGGGGAGGTGGGGGGGGGGGGGGGGAGTGGGGGGGGGGGGGGGGGGGGGGGGGGGGGGGGGGGTTAGAGGCGTGCTCTTTCGTGAAGTGTCCTCTTTGCGCAAAAACTTTTTGCTATTGTGACAACGAAAGCGACAAAAAGTATCAAATGAAATTCTTTGGTTGATTTGAAACACGCGGACACGTGTTTATCTATACACATGCAGGCGTACCAACTTATATAAACAAACACACACGTATATATTTATTTGGTACCACTCGATCAACGCTATAACGAGTTGTCATACTGGACGAAAACGAGGGAATCGATGGGACGCGGGTGTGTGCTTATTGTATTTATATGTTTGTGTGGATAACTTGCACACGTAAGTGAATAACACACACTTTCGTACGAATCATTTCATGTATGTGTGTGCGTATATATATATATATATATTAATATAGAATACGTCTGTACGTCTGAATACACATATATCAATATACATACACATATGTGCGAATTTCGTGGAGCGTCGGCGAAGCGGAAACTTTCTTCGTAGCAGTTAGGTAAATCGGTGCTGCACTACGTTCCCATCAACGTCAATCAAACGTCATTTGGAATGGATCGACCACTTGCGTCGACGATCTCGAAATCCGGGACACATGTTTCGAAACGTAGCTCTGGTTTTTTTCCTTTTTGTCTTTTCAAAGCGCTTCAATTCATCGCCGACAGTAGTTACGACTAGTTCTATTTTGATTTCACCGTCAAAATGTTATGTTTTAGTGAGCTGATTTTTCATTTTCAAGTACGAAAAAAATGTTGGTTTGTTCGTTTTTTGTAACTGAAGATAAGACGGTTTTGAATAATGGTCGGATATTGAACAGGTGTCTGAATTATGTTTAGAAGGATTTGAAATAAAAGTTAATGATATGTTCAGCTGGAAAAGCACGAAATGAGATGTTTTAAATAATTCAGTATATATCAGTCAAATAGGGAATCGAACGACACGTGTAGATACTTTTAAGTTTTTTGTTTCAATTATCATGATAATTAGTAGAATCAAATTATATGAATTCATAATGAGCGTCTGTTTCCGCAAGCATATCTGTCACGACACATTCTTAAATTAGGACGTCTTTATAATGCGTTCATAGGATAAAAAGAAAAAATAATGACAGCTTTTAATTAAACGGCGACGCAGAAAATTAATATTTGTCTTTTTCGCAATTCCTTGACATCGTTATTAGCCATAAATACAATTTCATATATTCCAGCTGTTTGGCTATGTGTATATGCATCGGATCGAATGCACTCTGCTTCATTAAGGAGAGCTGAACGTTTGACATCGGTTTAAGGTGGCGAAGCATATGTGCGCTGTATGAATATTAGACGTCAAATTCAATTGCGTTTACATTGAAGTTTACTTTTGATAATACACGAAGACCTTAAATCTCTCTGAAAAGTTCATAAAACATGTATCAAGAAAATGTTTATAAAATTTTTAAATGCTTTAAGAATTACAAGTTTATATTTAACTCGAAAACGTGGAGTATTTAAAATATAATAATTAAAATTTTATTTGAAATCATTAGAAATTAATTTCTTAGTTTTAAATTGTTATAGATCTTGAAGTAAATAAAAAACTTTTATTCAATTTCATGAGACAATCTATTGTAAACAGTTATCAATATTACAAATTGTAATTCTTTTCTACTCGCTTGTTTTAAATTTTAAATATTTTAAAATTTTACTATCGACTAAAAACTTAACAAGTTACAAACAGAAATATTTTTCTTATTTTTCCACGGCATGAAAATTCCGAAGTTACCGTTATTTATGCATAAACGATACACCAGTCACTAGCGTCCCTTTTTTGGAGAGTCTTGGTTAACCCTTTTTTAATTTGTACCGGCAGGTGTCGCTTTCCCACGGGATTTTAAAACTCTATAATTTTGCAGCGTAATTGTACGCATCGTTTTTGAGTGCAGTATGATCCATTATTCATTGTGACTTGCTTAATTCTAATTACACGATTAAAACAAGATAATGATAACCTAATTCTGAACGATTTGAGTGAACTTTTGTGGCCAAGGTAAATTTCCCGGCGAGACAAAGAGGACACTGTTGAAGGAAAAGGAAGCCAGGTGCTGTTTTCTTCGGAAGTTTGTGGGCTGTTCACGCGTGGCACGAGTGGCTATCGATTCAGTATATAAGCCGGACGACAACCTAGGGTAACTCATTGTTAATTGTACCGAGTGGGGTTAGATTTGGATACCCTGCGAAAAAGAGGGCACAATTGGCGACGGGTTAGTCACGACCGAGCTTATATACTGGTGTAATAACAGCTGCGATCGCGATTGATAATATATTGTGTGACTCAACAAATTTTACGACTTTTCAGTTTTACTACGATTTGGTAGGTATTTGAAAACCGAAAGACGAATTTAGAAAATAATAGCGTTCAAGTCACTGCGGCGAGAGATCAAATTTCCTTAACTCTCCCTCGAACAGATAGATGTCGCCGCATGTTATTTAATAGAAGACTGAGCAATAAGCGGAGTTTAATATATTGTAACATATATGATTAAGTAAAAAATGACTCTAGAATAAATGATTCAGTAATAAAGAATGCATGAAAAAAGTAAGGGTTGGAATTCGATATAACTATGTGAATTATAACTTACAATGGATTCCAAAATCCAATTCACCTGTGCACTAATATTCGCTGGCGGTGAAACGAACGAACGAAACCCAGCTAATTACTCATTACATTATTTTCTAATCATTACACTATTACCCGCATTAGAGCGCCATTATTGCTTCGGAAACATAATTTTTTAACAGCCACGCGAACGAAATTACTTTAATATATATCGTCGTGGAGGCAAAAATTTCGTTGTTAAATTGTGAGATTAATTTAATTGCACCGCGTTTATGGCCGCGTGAATTATTTTAATTAAATATGGCGAGGATAAAGTGCGTTTTTTCGTTTCGTCAAATTTGTAAAAGTTATTCAAGAACAAGATGTTTGTTTTACAAATATAATGGCATGAATTAAATTTCGCCAAGTGCTGAACATTATTTCGCGTTTCGTTTCCTAAGAAATTATATCTATTCAGCAACGCGACATAAAATAGTAGATTCATTAGAATGCTAAATGAAAAAAATATATGTCATTAGATGTCGATCTTGTTCCAATTGTTTTATTGTATTAGCAGGAAAGTAACATAATGTTTCAGAAATGACTGTGACAAGTGTCAAAGCATGCACAAGATGGAGTAGCCTATTGAGAGGCCCATTTCAGGTCCATTTCAATAATTTACATCAGAGAAACAGTTAGTGAGTTAGAGTGAGTTAAAGATACTGCAGCTAGTCGGCTTCAGGTCTGACGGACCGTCGTCGGAGCTTCTTTGTATGGTAGAGGTGACGAATGACCGAAGGATGGTCAAGGTGATGGTTAAAGGGAGCGACGCTGAGAGGGGAAAGACGTATTAACGCGGCCGCAACATGTTGAGAAGAGAAGCAGTGATAAAGAGAGACAGTCGAACGAGAGGAGAGAATCGAAGCTGGGGTACAACGAAGCCCCCTACTTCACCCAAACCGGCATTTTCTCCTTTTTCTGGCGAAGTTTGCGAGAAAGAAGGCCCGACGGCGACTCGACCAAACTCTCGAGACGATGTTTGGTCGAGTAGCGGATGACGGCAGAGGGAGAAGTGGCACTGACCTAATACAATATGGTCGACAGCCCCGAGAAAGAGAAAAACAGAGCAGATGGACAAAACCAACGAAGATGGACGAGGGAGACCGCAGGATCCCTCAATGGTCCTGGCGCAACAAATTCTTCGCGAACGTCTTGGAAGGGGAATGCTCAGCGCACAGCAGATGCTTCCGATGGAGATTCGATTCTATCTTTGAGATATTGTATTCTGCGTAAATATTTTGTTGGCATTTAAATATATGGAGAATCAAAGCAAGATTTGAATTCACAAGTTTCACTCCGTTAATCATAGAAATGTTACTCCGAGAATCAGTTGTGTTCAGTCAGCTAATTAAATTTATAAATAATGTACAATCATCATGAGCGCAATTGTGAATAAATCATATGGTATCAGGTTGCTGCTTTGAGGTTTTTATTTAGTAAACGTTATACATGTAAAGTAGGGTCTAATTATTTGTGATTATCTAAAATGGAAATTCTACACAGTTATGCAGTTAAAGATATTCTCTACGATCTGATCGTATGATTAGCGCGACTTCTTCAATGAAAGATTTGATAATATTGAAAAGTATTAAATTAAGCAGACTTGGATGATGAACTTTGATCTTGAAGGAATCGCAAATTTTAAAGATGAAATAACAACTAGGAGATATACGACGATTACGTGATTGCATAGGTTGATCACGATTTCTTGTACTATTGTTGTAAGAGCGAATTTCAATTTTATCTTTTAACACCTGATTTAAATCGTAAACTAATTGATAAATTAAGAATTTTCATGAAATTAATTAGACACTATTAATCGAAATATTTATTCAGTTCTATTAGCTATTAAATAAGCTGATAACAAATAACATTATAAAGTAGGGTCTAATTATTTGTGATCATCTAAAATGGAAATCCGGCAAGTAATGAAATAAAAATTTATAATTACTTTTATAGAAGAATAATTGTTTACAGATTTTATATTGATCATATTTTTATAAATATAAGAAGATTCAATTATTTGAAGTCATCTGCAAAAAAGTTAGTCTCAAAATGCTACTGAGTTATCCAAGCTCTATGTCACGGTCGTCGCATTCAGTTTTCCGAGTCGCGTACTTATGAATTATACGGGAACAGGAATGTTTGGTTTCTTGCCGGCAACCTGTTTCACGTAATGTCAACTTGCGAAAACTTGTGAATAAAAAAAAGAGAAAGACTAAGAGAGAAAGAAGAGAGGGGACAAAAAGGAACACCGACAAAAAGAAATCCAATAAGAAGTCGGCCACGGAAGCAAAATTACGAAGTGTTGAGCATTTGTACGATCGTATGCGGACGATATATATTATGAATATGAACGTTTGCGAGAGAAGGAGCAGAATTCCGCGATCGTTAAAATGACACGTAACGTATTTAATGTTCAAAAGAAGTGACACGAAAATCATTAGGAAATTGTAAAAGTCTTATTTACAGGACAAATAAATGTGTCATGACGAATTGATAGAAGTATATATCTATAGTAAACTACTTTATTTTTTTCTGATTAAAAAAATCATTTGATTATAAAAATTGATTTAATGTCTTCAATACCGTAAAAAATAGAAAATGTCTATTTCACTTTTATTACTTTCGAAAACATTCTAATTCTTTATTAATAAAAAAATTTATGTGGAAAAATCGCTATTAATGATCAATTTATAACATTAACTTTCAAATAATAAAATCAATGAACCTTTCGACCTACTCGATGATTGTGGTTGTTGAACAAGAAATTGAATTGTATGACTTACAAATTACAAGAATTCAATAAAGTTTGCGGGACGAGTGTGTACTACACTTACAAGACTTGTAAAACTCGCGTAATGAGCTTTCGTGCAGTGTAATCTAATTTAAAAATCTATTTTAACTACTGCGCTTAATGTATTGGATTATATAACGTTTAATCAATTTTGTTAATTTTCACGATTCATTTAGAGGATCGCGAAATTACATCTGGAACAGGTTGAAAAGAGAAAAATATGAAAGATATCGTAACTCTATCACGACGAATTTACGTAGTAGTTGTCGAAAAATTCTGCAGAGTTGACTCGGACGAGAAACATTCGTTTGTATAATTCGATTTGATGGAAAAATTCATTAGCTGCGAACAAAGGAAAAATTACGATGACCAAATCAATGAAGTGGAAAATTCGTGTAGCAGACTTGTGGCTCTCGGATATAATAATTGAAAGTCGCTGGCAAGTTTTCTTTTTGTTTTCATTTTCGTTTGCACGTTTTTGATTCTGAACCGTCTGATTAAAAGATGAAGCGAAATCAGTCTACTGGTTGAAACGTTGATAGATATCTATCTAATGTAAGTGAGACATATTAAATAGTCACATCAATTTACACAAAGTATCTTGACAATTGTTTTCAGAATGAAACAACTTTCGATTAAAAATGAGTCTACGCAGCTGATGATATGCAAACATGTCTTGCGTTGTGGCTTGACCAAAATTAGTCGTCCAACAAAACGGTGTGAAAAATAACGAAGTTCATCGTAAGTGCACTCGCGGCGTTACTGGTTGTACGCGTATTAATAATAGTATGTAAATATATATTTGCTGCAAGTGTGCTACAACGAGCGACCTGATAAGCCGATTATCCATCTAAATACGAAGCCAATGCGATGCATTTGGCTTGAATTGATGATGATTGTCCCTCTCATTCGAGCACGCGTGTTTATTCTCTTCAGCAATTTTGTTTATCGTAATATCTTTTCGTCCAGCTGCATTCGTTTTGTGCATTTCATTTTTCGATGAAACAAAAAGTAAAAAGGTTTGTAATTTTTTGACGATAAAAAACGTGGATCACATTGCGTAAAGGGAAGCAAACGAATGATTGTCTGATGCATTTATAAAAATATCAGTTTTTTGAAATATTGATGAATTGTAATATTGGGATTATAAATAGAATTTTGAATATTTTATGACTGGATCATTAATTTTATTTACATGAAAATGTGGATTTCAAATATTTTTATGTGTTATAGTTGAATGTTCGATGTTCAGCCATTTTGAATAGGTCCGAAGGCCTAATCTTAATGTAGACTATGCCCTACCCACAGTCAAAAGCTGGACCACTTGAGCGGCGCCGAACCTGTCAGCCAAGGAATTCATCTGCGGCTACGATCAAGCAATTTTTTTGTGGGCGGGATTTTGAAACCTGTTTGTGCGCTTTGAAATCTAGAGGAATAGTAGAGTCGAGGCCAAAGGCAGTCCAGAAAGTGCAAGAGAGAAACAGAAGGAGATGAAGAGGGCCAGGAAGATGGCGCGCGAAGAGTTACTAAGGAAGAAACGACATGAGGTAGGCAGCGAGAAAGACGAGGACGGAGAAGCAAAGAAAAGAGCGAGGAAAGCCCAACCGATAGGCGAAAGAACATAAAGAGACGTCTGACAAAAAGTAGTTCGCCGCTTGCACAACCACTGCTTGGCGGATTCAAGTTTCTTGTACCCGTACTACTCCAAGACGTACCGTGACGAAGCCTCTTATTTCGCTGCTTAAAAATCCGCGGCATTTTCGACGCGCTATCAGCATTATGAACAAGTTTCTCGATTTGGATTATACCTTGATTATACTGCACCCAACGCGAAGGAAAAGCTGTAACTGTTTTATTTCAGGGCAAGCGAATACTGATGATAAGTGGCCATCTCTCCTTTTTTCTTCAAGATTTAGTTATATTTACGGTTTTAATTACGGTTTTATAAAACCTCTTGAATAACGACTACTGTTTCTATTTATTGAAGTCTTTTCAAGATATTCATTTTATGAATTCTAAAAAGATTTTAGGAAAAAAAGTTGGTTACGTATAAATCTGATGTTTGAATTCCGAAAAAATCATAATTTTTGTTTCAAATGTTCTTATTATTAATAGAAAAGAAATTCAATGGATTATTATTTGACATAACTAGATTTTGAGATGTGAGATAAAAAAATAGTACATGAGTGAGAGAATAAAAAAAGTAGCAGATTTCATTTCAACGAAAAATAGTGTCGTGAAACGATTTCGCGCGAAATAACCGCGGTATCTTATTTTTGAGGAGCCGAAATAAAAGCGATTCGGGTGTAAGCGGAGTGTAAAATACATTCGGAAGTGAATCAAGCGAATCGGATTGGAGTTGAAACTAAAGCGTCGAGCTCCGAGGAGAAACGAGACGAGAAGAGCAAGCGTCTTCGTGATTTACTTGCGCGAGTTATTCAAGCACGTTTATGACTTTGCCGGCAGTCGGAGTGACGTAGCCACCTGACATAAGGCCGCTACCTGAACGTGTGTGTGTGAGTGCCGTAACATACGTACTAAACTCGTAATATACGTAATACGATTCGACGCTGCTTTAACGCATCTAATTAAAAAGCCAATGATATTTATGCATTTAAGATCCAAGATTTATTATCATTTTCCATGAGATGGCAGGCAAGCATTTAAACAATTGTCGTAAGTAATAAACGTGGTTCGACTGGTTTTCTTCGTTTATTATTTCGGTAATTTGTGAGGCTGCGCATCGAAGTTATAAAGGAATCATCCGTAGTTGATTGTTTTATATTTAGCGGCAACAGCTTCTAACCGTAAGTATTACGGTTAATTTGTAACTGACAACCATCATATTTGCATAATCATTACGAAAAGTAATTTAGATAAATGTAACGTGGCGTAAATTGGTATCAATTTTTTGCAGAGCTGGACGATTATTGTGTAAACACGTTTAAGTTGAGATTCACCAACGCTATTAATGTCTTATAATATTGCTGTTAATCTCAATGTAAGAAGATTCGTGATCGAGCATTATTTGTAATTGCTTCTGATTATCTGTAAAGGTATGTTGATATGATGATTATATTTTTATGTTACTCTAATCATATTAAACATTAATGATACCATTTATCCATCATTCTAAGCTACACACGTGGTGTATTTATTTGTGATTACCTAAACTGCAACTCCGTTAAAAAAACGAAATAATTCCGCATATTGTGAGCGTGCCAAAATTTATTCAACATACGTGGTAAAGTTATTATTCACTTCTTGGTGCGACAATGCAGATTTCGAAAGCACGAATAGGAGCGGCAGATAAGTCGAAGTCCGTAATGCGCACCAAGGCATTATGACACCCGGCGGGCCAACCAATTTCACTTATCTAGAACAGCAATGGGAACATCTCCGACGGCGTGAACATAGCCGTCGCATTTTCCGCGCAAAGCTGTGAAAGTTGCAGCGGCTGCGGCGGCAACGTCGAGACACCTGAAACGGGATAACTCAAATTTGTACCGTGAGTCGATGACCCTCTTGAGAACACTCCCGAAACAAAGTAGGAATTCCGAAAGTGCTCTCTGCCCTCATGACGTTATATGCATTCGACAGCTAGATTTACGTTTATCACGGTCTACTGCGCTTTTGCAATTTTGAATCCAGAATATGTAACTTCAAAACTGAGATGTAACATTATCTTCTTCTTATGACCTTATACGCAGATTAATGACACACCTTACTCTTGCTTTGCGTTGAGTTTTAGTAATTATTCACAAAATGGCATTTGCTAGAATTCATCATGGAAACTGGAATAAATCAGTTAAACACGAATTTTCATCCTCTTTATTCGCAGAAAAAGTTAAATTTTCCATTCTCAACGCTTGTGAAAGCATAATTTTTTCAATGCATAGTCAAAACGTCTGCAGTTTCAATGTATGGGTAATCAATATGTAAAAGTCTACAAGGGTTGGGCCGGTCGATTTAGTGGTACTTGTATTACACTTCGGATAATAGATTATTTTGCCTTTTAGGCTGAGTAGGAGAGAGAGAATTGGATTAATTACTTTTTGCAAGTTTTTTATAATGATAATACTTATCAGATAAAACGATGCAAAAATTTAAGGAACATTTTACTTAATTATTATATGAAATTACAAAAGCTGTTCATATATATAGATAATCGTGTCAAAACATTATATATGATTATATAGCCATTTTATCTCTGTTTATTTATTTATTAGATTCAGTATCAGTGAAGTACCTGATATGATTTATATAATAAATCTATTAGTTTGAATAGTGCGATAGAATTTAACCATATGAGATTTAATGAAGCAATAAAAAACACTTTTATTTGTGCTTGTAGTTTATATATAGTATTTTCGAAACACATCTCAAGGTCCGTATTAATATGATTCATTATTGTATTGTAAATTTTGTATATACTACCTTATTATCTAAGGGCGATGAAAATTGTTATCTCTGTTCTACAACTATAATTTTTGTTCACGAGCGTTACTTGTTTGCATA
>JABFQD010005977.1:0-10204 GCA_022817045.1 Psix sp. ZL-2020
TTAATATAAAATATACATTTTTAATGCGTCAGAGCATGCGAGTCGAATAATCATATTTTCTAAAAGTTCACCTAATGAAACATTTAATTTATCTAAATTACTTTCCAGTGAGTTCCAGCATAATTCTCTTTTTGAAATTTATCCGCATCAACTCAATTGAAATTCTGACATTCAATAGTTTTTATAAAAGCACATTGAATCGACTTTGAACTTGTTAACTTCTCTTACCAAGTCAAAGTTAAGAGGATGTCAAAGTAACATTTACCGACATTACAAATTATTATAATTAAACGAAATTTAACTAATCTTAACAAATTGTAACTTCTTCAGTTGATTTTCTCATTTTTCAACATATGAATTGAGTTAAAAAATTGAAGATAAACTAAATTAATATTGCTCAGTTGTAACTCGTTTTTGAAGCGAGAAGAACGACTTACAAGTTTTTTTAAAAAATAAGTAATGTAAAATAAAAATCGACCAAAGTACTTTGAATCATCTAATAATGATAGGTTAGATTTTTAAATATCACTTAAAAGCTTTCATAACTGCAATTTTCAAATATTAATCATGCAGGACTTCGAAATCCAAGGCAATAGCACCGGTTTTAGAAAAAGACAACGAGCTAAAAATAGAATCAGACCAAACTCAACAATCAATTGATGTATCAAAAGATGGGAAAAATGACGATGACAAACCCGACGATTGCAATAGCATTTGGGATAGTTTTGACTCTGATAGCGACGAAGGTCTTTATGTCATGACAATGAAATAACATGCAACAATGAGAATAAGAGGAATTAACTCATTCTCGATTTTGCATGACTCTTTCAGAAATTCAAAACAAATCTTATAAGCCTGGTGAAAAAACTGTTCGAGAGATAATAAATGGGAAACGTTTAGGTAAGAATAAAACAATAACCAATTCAGGCCAAAGTGTTCCATTGCCCAGAAAATGTGGAACAATTGAAGTTGCTTTTTCCGAGAGAGTCTTTGTCACACCTGCGCGGGAAAGCTATAAAGAGAAAGAAGAAGAGGCAATTATCTCTTTTCATCATTTCAATGAATAACTGGGAAATTGAATATTATTCAATAAATCATAATTATTGATTATTATGAAATACAAATTCCATTTTAATATTGATTATTCATTGACAATAATATTTACAGTGGTTGGAAAAACAAGCCAAAGCTCGAAAAAACGTTGGCTTCGTTTCAGACGATCTTAGACCAGAAGAACAAGATCCACAATGGTGTTTGGATAAAGGAGAGTTAGTAATAAAATGAAATTCATTAATTAAAGGGGATCAAATGAAAAAATGATAAAATACTGCGAGCTTTGAATGAAATTATTTTAAGAGAAATTGTCTTCGTTTTTCAGAGATTTCATGAAAGTTGGCAATTATTTAGGAGCACTTAGCGCATTTTCTCATGGTATCAAGCTTAATGACAAAATGGCGACGCTTTATTATAAGAGATCCTCGGCGCATTATGCTATTGAGAATTATCAAAGGTGCATAGAAGATGCATCAAAGGTGAAATTTGTATAATTTTAAAATAATCTTTTTTTGCAAAGCTTCAATTTGATTTCGATTTTTATACAATATGAAATAAGATAAATAAATATTAATATAATATGAGAATAATTAAAAAAAATCATTTGTAATTATTATTTTGAATTTATGTTTTGATTTTATTTAATAACATACGAAATTTTCATAGTATATGATTAATGTAATATTATGTTAAAAATACAGTTATTTATTAATGTTATAATTACAAATAAATCGCAGGCTTTAGAATTATTGGAACCAGCGTGTGAAGGAAATCGAGAATCGAGAGCAAGATGCTACGCCAAGAGAGGGGCTGCGCTGTGCCAATTATCCGTACCTCAACATGGACTTCCTGAACTAGAAGCAGCCTTAAAATTACTCCCTAACGATGAAAAAATATTGTTAGATATTAAAAATATTAAGAAACACTTCAATATGTAACAATAGTTTGTTTTTAAATATACATTCCATATAAACATGGTACTAAATTTAGCAAATATATATTAAGAAGTTTAAAACAGATGATCTTCAAAAGATCAACTGTTCTTCAATTATTTCTTATAAATATTAATGGTATTTATGACTTTTGCAAATCATGTAAACAACTATACACAAACAATTTCAAATAATGCTTATCTCCTTATGTTTTGTCACTGTTTCAACAACTCTTTCGGTGAAATAAATTCTGTTTAATCTTGAAAAAGGGTTTATACCTGTACTTAGAAATTTCGAGGTATTGTTCTTGAGGGGATTTTTAATCTTGCCCAGATGATCACTGTATCATTTCGAGTTCGAACTTCGACTTAGTAAAGTCAAAGCGTTCCTCCTCAGTACCTCGTGGACGTTGCAGAAGTTCTCCAACACATTTTGAAGTCAGTTTCTTCGTGCGCGGCAACTTCGTTCGATTGTACAAAATTGTAATTTCATTGAAAATGCACAGAAGCAACGAAATCGAGCTATCTGATCGAGAAGCTAATTGGACATCGGACAAGGTTATAATAAGAAATGGGGTTTCTTCAATTATCATCGCTAAAGATGGAATATGTTGGACTCCTGAGAATGTGCCTTTCTTTGATTTGGCCAGGTTCCTAAAGGTAAAATAGTTTTTATTATTTATTTTTATTTTATTATTATTATTATTATTTTTTTTTTTTTAACTTGTGGTTTGCTGAAGAACTCAGTCGTTGATTATTTTCAAAGATACTAGCGTTTTCAGGTTTTGATCTGACCTAGTGATTTTATTAGATTGAGGTTTTTAGCAAAACATATTTCTTTATATCAAATGTATTTATTTATTTTTCAATAAATTGTATATTTTTGTTTCAGCTTGCCAATGTAGATGCTTGTCTGAGAAGCAAAGATGACATATGTCCTGCGTTGGCAAAACTATGCCACAGTGCAAGAAAGTTACCAATAATAAAAAAGTTGGTCCAAGACTCAAACATTCTCCAGTATATAGAGAATGAATTGAAGTCTTGTACAAAGCTGCAACAAAAGGTAAATATTAAAGATGATTTAACAATAAAATAATTGTATTATATCGAATTGTGTATTGTGTATCATGAATATAATTGTATATAAAAGTTGATAATATAAAAAGAACGAATAATTAATGTGTTTGGATGTTTTTTTGTTTTAGAGATTGTTATTTATTCTGCTGGCGAACTTGTGCCATTTTAATGGAACTTTGAATTGTTTGGGCCGAAATTCAATATTCTTGCGGTATCTTTTTGAGGAAGCAATTACTGCGGTTGATGCGATCATCTTAATTCCGCTGATGAAAATTTACAACTCGATAGTGTCTCTTGTACAGAAAAGAGATGGATCGTTCTGGAGAAAGGAGATCCTCGGGTTTAGTACATTTGGAGAAAACCTGATAGGACACCTACAGCGTATTCCTATAGGTAAATACAAAAAAAATTAAATTCATTTAAATTTGAATGCAAATTAATTTGATTGAAATTGAATTATCAAAGCTGAATGTTTAAAATTGAATGTTCAAAATTGAATGTTCAAAATTGAATGTTCAAAATTGAATGTTCAAAATTGAGTTTTACAAAATTGAATGTTCAAAATTGAATGTTCAAAATTGAATGTTCAAAATTGAATGTTCAAAACTGAATGTTCAAAACTGAATGTTCAAAACTGAATGTTCAAAACTGAATGTTCAAAACTGAATGTTCAAAACTGAATGTTTAAAACTGAATGTTTAAAACTGAATGTTTAAAACTGAATGTTCAAAATTGAATGTTCAAAATTGAATGTTCAAAATTGAATGTTCAAAATTGAATGTTCAAAATTGAATGTTCAAAATTGAATGTTCAAAATTGAATGTTCAAAATTGAATGTTCAAAACTGAATGTTCAAAATTGAATGTTCAAAATTGAATGTTCAAAATTGAATGTTCAAAATTGAATGTTCAAAATTGAATGTTCAAAACTGAATGTTCAAAACTGAATGTTCAAAACTGAATGTTCAAAATTGAATGTTCAAAATTGAATGTTCAAAACTGAATGTTCAAAATTGAATGTTCAAAATTGAATCTCGAAACTTGAATCCTATCTGTAACATTCGATTGTTATGTTGAATAATATATATTCAAATTTATTTTTTATTTTTCAAGGTTCGAAGGATCTAATGTCGGAACTACTTACGTTATTCAGGACAATTTCAAATGTTTCATCAAAAACCTGCGATGGACTTCTTTTTATTGAGCAATTAATAAACGTGGAAGATTTAACCACAACGCTTATAATGGTATTTTTTAAACTGTACATGAAGAAAACAGATTCGAAGTGTATAAATTTCACTGTTAGCGAAGTAGGGATTTTCATTAAGATATTAAATGTCTTGGTAAATATCATCAAAACTAGTACCTTCAAAGCAAAACAATCTAACGATAGTTGGTACTATAAATTAAAATACATTTTGAAGACCATTTTATCTGTAAATAATGAGAACAATAATTTCCTGCCAAATTCATGTTTGTCAAACGCAAAAATGATTGTTTCAGAAGTAGATTGAAGAATAGAATCATTGTACGCATAAAAAATATTTAAAATTGAAAGTGATTTTATATATAAAAGTTAAAGCTTATATCAATTGGAAAATAATTTCTCTGCTTTTATTTGAAAAAAATTCTAACTTTTTGCCAAATCACTTTATTCACAAAACAAAACATTTTTGTTGTCATTTTATCGTTTTTGAATAATGTATTAAAAATATAACTTGTCATTTTAAAATATTTATCATTAGAATAAAATGATTGATTTTGTGTATTCTAATTTCTTTAAATTGTATATAGTACATTTAAATATTTTCAAAATTAAAATAAAATTGTAATTTCTCTAAAATAGAATTTAAAGAAAAAATAACTTCGACAAAGAATTGTAAATACACTTTGAATAACTTAATTGTATTACTTATTAAAAATAAATACAACTTTCATTTAATAAAGAATAAAACAATTAATTTCCCCTATTCATTCATTTTGTAGTATAATAATTGTAACAACTTTGTTTTATCATCTTAAATTTACCGTAAATAAACGGTGCTAATATATACAATAAACATGATATCAAATATACGTTAATAATACGATTTTTAATCGCAAACAAATGAAAAATGAAATTAGCGCAACATCATCTCTAACTGAAATTGTAAACATGAATTGAAATAATTTGTTAACAGAAATATTTGAAAACAAAATAGCCTAAGAGCAATAAAACTTGAAAATGATTTACTTTAATTGTATGTAAGCATAGAAGTAGGGATGATGCGCGCAGGTGTGTGCGCAGCCTACCGCGGAATAGTCGAATTATAAAACAAGTGAATTACAGTCGATCCGGAACGACGATCCGGTGATTCGGGTCTTTGTTCGCACATTTACGTTTGCACGATTTTTGACATTTATCAAACGCGTCATACATCATCTCTCGTGAATCTCAGTTTATTTTACAATTCGACCAACAAAATTTGTCCAATGAGTTCCTATTAAAATAAGTTATAAATTATGACTCGCTCCTCTCTGGTTTAATCAGCATATTTGTCCTCAATATGGTCAAGTGTTTTGCGTGAAATTTGTTCTTTAATCATGATTGGACCATCCTCAACTACCGACGTTACTTCCAAATCCGATCTGGACCGAAGCTCGTCTGGAACGAAAAGGAAAGTCTTCGATGATCTGGACATCGACGACTTTTGCAGTGACATTTATCCTGACAGCAAGAAACCGTATCTTCCAGAACTGAGCATTCCAATAGAAGAATTATCAGGGCAAATCATTCAGAATGCTGATCTCTCTCCTTCGGACATGAGTTCCATGACTAAGTTGGAAGTTCTCGTGGTGGACGAAATTTGGGATGATGACAATTTTGACCAGAACGAACTGACAGAGCTAAGTTCTGAACCACTCAATGAAGAAATAGAACAGAGTGAAGAAGTGATACAGAGCGAGTATCTGGAAAGAAGTCTAGAGCAGAGCAGCTCTTGGTCTAATGTGGCTGAAAAGCCGCTGACCAGAAACTGGTGTCCCAAAGTTGTGAAAAGAACCAGCAATGTAGCTCCCATCTGTGACCCAGTAGAGGATCAGGAAAACGGCAACTTGTCCTGGCTGCTGGACTTCAAACTAGACTCGTTCATAGACGCACCGGATGATAAGTCCAAGACACCTGTTAAAAGTAAATGTTTCATCACATTATGGCAAACATAAAATTGGCTGTTTGAACGATTTCAAGTTGTTGCAACAAATTATTGACTTTTTTGATTCATTCAATTTTTCAAAATGCTCTGTATTCTTTTCAGATAACAAGACCAAAGTGGCCAAAAATCCATCGACGATGAAGAAAATGAATGATAATTCAATTTCGAATCAAAGTTACCAGACAAATAAAGCAAACAGTCAGAAAAAGCCCCCGTTTACATATACAGAACTCATCGAGCACGCTTTGCAAGAAAAGGGCGAGCTGACGGTCTCGGCGATTTATCAGTGGATTTCGTAAGTTGTGGCATGTCAAAGTCTGTCTGCTAACGGAGATCGCAAATGTAACGACCAGCGCTGTATGCGTGTGAACGTACAAAGTATGAGAGGGTGGAAGGTCCTGGCTGGTACCGACTGTTACCAGTTCTGGGCTCAGCGCGACCTGGTACCGCTTTCGCAACCCTCTGCTACGCTTTCACCCCTATTCACCTGTTCGATCGCGCGCTCATAAATTGAAAAAAAGAAGATAGAACTGATTTTATTGACCAGTCGACTATTATTGGATTTTTAGAAGGATGCTTTTTTCTTACAAAAAATAATTTCATTTTCTTTTTTCAAAAGGTGCTTTTCTTATCTTTATAGATAATAAAAAGTAGAAAAAGAATCAAATATCTCTTTATTGTAGTTTTTTCACGATAAGAGAATATTCCTCTTGGACATTTAGAAATATTGTTGAAATATTTTTATACGGTTTCTTTGTTGTTAAGAGAGGGAGGAGGGGGGGGGGGGGGGTGGTAGATGATTTTTCAAATGAAACTGAAATAATCAGCAGAGTAATAACGTAATTCTAGTAACTAATTGTGTTTCGTGTCGAGGCATATTTTAATTGCGAGCGACCCTCGATTCACAATAATTGCCGAATAGTCTGTTGTCATGTCACGATGAGCAGGTGAGGTGAATTAACTGAGGGATGAAGGTGAAAGACGATCCACGGGGTTGGCTTGACTCGAACTAGGGACAAGAACTTGAGATAGCTCGGTGCGACCATGTGCCTGTCACTATTATAATTTCCTTTGCTAAATCTCGCTCGGGTTTCTTTTTCCAAGGTCTGTTTATTTCAATTGAAATTTTCGTTTTTTTCTAGAGACCATTTTCCTTATTATAAGAGCAATGATGACCGTTGGAAAAATTCTGTTCGACACAATTTATCCATAAATCCCCACTTCCGAAAAGGCTCAAAAGCGCCACATGGAGCAGGCCATCTTTGGGCTATCGCGAATCAAGATGAATCCAAAACACGTCATTTATTTAACGGCAATAATGTGATTTCTACAACAAGGCAGATACTAAAGAGTTTGAATAACAATGAGACTACTCGAGAAAATAATGACCTGCAAAGGTATGTTTTACGTTCGCATAAAATGTAAAAACTTATTTATGAATTATTCTTTAAGCAATGATAGAATTCTATGCAATGTTAAAAAAAAACTCGAGTTTTTAACTCGAGTTTTAAGTGCTCACATCTGCAATTTGCAAATAGATGTAATTATATGGATACATATCTTGTTTTAGAAATAATTTTATTTCAATTCAGTGAATTTCAAATATTGTATAATGTTTGAGAACATTTTTGTTGTTTATTATAAACAGTGAAATGACAATACTGGATGAGGTTGCAATGGCTACAGCCAGTATTGTGCCAAGGTCTGAGGAAGAGGAAGAGACATCTTCTGAAATAGTGAGTTCTTTCACTTTGGAGCACAGTGCTGAACGTATTTTGAGTGGTCTGAAACGAGACGTTGAAGTGCAATATTTAATACCAATGATGGTTTCTGAAAGTGGAGACGAAAACCATCAGAATGTCAACTCTAGTCAACATTGCTCCAACAAAGAAACAGGTTCGTGATTGCGTTAAGATAAAAAAGTAATTAAATTAAAATAATAGTTGGATTATTTATCAAATATTAATATATCTATAAATATGTATGACTGAACAGATTTTTTGAATCCGGTATCTAAAGAGGTCGTCGCTGAAGAATGCGGTCTAATTGAGGAAGGCTACTTAGTGACCGATTTAAATCCAGCTGTCCTTGGACTGAATCTCACCGAGCCAGAAGTGGTGTCGCCGGAAAACCTCTTCGGCGAGGAGCTGAGCTTCCAGTTTTACGAGTTAACATCTCCGTCGCAACTACAATCGGCTTGACACTTGAATAAAAACAAACTGCGAGTTGTTTTCGTGCATGATAAACTGGGCCAAGTTTTGACAGACAATTTGAGCAGTTGATTGACTTTGCAAAGATATTTCGAGGAGACTTCGAAAAGCAGATAACGAGATGTTTGGCGAGCAGTTACTTTTGCGTTTCTAAACAATGTAACCGAATCATTCTTGCGTGTTTATTTCAGTTGACGTACTATAATGTCGCGTGATTTTGTATTAGCAAATAAAATATAATATTTAAAATTTCATTAATAACAAGCTGTTTCTTCATTGCCTTCATTTGTTTTCCGCAACCACCTGTAATGTTTAATTTTCAATGTAACATTTAAAAAGCGCCTCTATTATCCAAAGATGATTTTATTCATTTCATTAACTGTCTTACAATATTTCAAGTTGTTTAAAGACCGAACATTTGTATTAATCTTTTTTCTCTGTCTTTGCCTCTGAATTTGTTTCAGCGACAGGCTCACTGTTTGGTTTGTTCGCTTCAGTAGCTCCAAGCTTTTCTAAATATTTCTTCATTTTTTCTTCTTTCTTCTGAGCTTTCCTCTTCTTCTGTTCTTCTTTCTCTTTCTTTTCCAGTAGCTGTTTAAACCTTTCATCTTTGGTATCAATTTTAAATCCAAAATGAGCGCGCACTTCTTCAATCAGTCTCTCTCGTCGTGCCTTTGCTTTGAGCAATTCTTCTTCTTTCTTCGCTACTTTGTCCTCAAGTTCCTTTCTCCATTTATCCATCTTTTGCATATTTCTGTCTATTTCCTCGTCCCTAAAAGTCATCAAATCAAAAAATTACCACTAATATGAAATCAGGAAAATAATTACACTTATAGAAATAATAATTATCATAAATGTTTGACCTCGCTCTAATTTGCGCTTCTCTAGTTTTTCGTTTTTCTTCCAACATTTTCCACGCTTCCCTGAGTTCGATTGGATAAGCAACTCTTTCATATTCTTGTTTATCTTCAATATCCTCTTTCGAAGGCCAGAAAATACCAGATTTGACGTCAAGACTTTGCAAGCCATAGCGTCCCAGCATCCGCTTCTTGTATTTGACTGTCGCATGATACCAAGCCATTTCAGTTTCAAATGGTAATTTGTTAAGAATAATATTTCTATGTTGTGGATTTAGCCTTGACTTAAGACGAATTTGAGAAAGTTCTTCTTCTGTGTATTTTGGATCGTTAAATAAAGGCTTTTCATCGACAGTTGTGATATCGACTTTCTCGCTTTCTGTTTCTTTGACAGCAGAACTGCTATATCGTTGTACGACATATTTGAAAGTCCTGTTTCGCGTGATCGTTGACAACATTTTGAAACTCATTGTTCGAAAATTGACCTGAAAAAGTAATAAATGATGTAAGTCCAAATTTGTACCACCAAATTTAGTACAAAATTACAGCATTTTATTGAATATATATTTCATTCTCAAGTTACTTTAAAATTTAAAATTAAATTAAATTAAGATGAAAAATAAGATAAATCAAAAATTAAATAATTTGATTTAAAAAATAATATAATTCAAAGTTCTTAATAACCATGAAAAAGACTAAAGTATCAAGAAATAATGGCTATAGTTTTTCAGTAATTAAAGTAAAGCAAAATTTAAATCAATTTTCAAGATTAAATAAAAAAATACATATTACATGTATCAACGAAGTTACATATTATTACATATTATAACGAAATAAAACCGAATAATAATTTATAAATATTTTTGAATTATCTTATTTTTCATCT
>JABFQD010005978.1:0-10204 GCA_022817045.1 Psix sp. ZL-2020
TGTTCGTTGATCCCCCTACCAGAGGGCTAGTGGAGCGCCGTACCCCGCAGCGCGAAGATAGGTCTGACGTTGTGTTCGGAAAGTTGTGCTGATAGCCCTAAAGGTCTTTTTAATGGCTAAAAAACCCACATTACTAAGCATTTCCTTCGTCATGTTGTCTTTTTAAATCTTTTCTACCTCCCCCAAAAAAAAAAAAAAAAAAAAAAAAAATACACACACTCAAAAACTTCAACATATTTGCGGAACCGATCTAGTTCAATTGTAGATTTGACATTCGAGAGTGAATCTATAATCTTACATGGTTTATCGTGAAAGGTGAGTGACGCTCATACTTAGACTTGCTAAGCGAGGTCGAGGTTCCCACCGAGTTATCAACTTTGCATTCGGCGAGATGAAGGTTTTTCGGGCAGTGTAACGTACTGTTTTATTTGTACCAAGTGCATTGAAAAATGTTTTGTCAATGCTTTCAATGCAAGTTACCTATTACATATGCGTTTTGAGTGAAAAAAACATCCAATTGTAGAAGAGTGATGAAAGCAGCCTCACGTATGTGCACTTTTGAGTTATTTCATCACTAGTGGTGACATAAAAACTGTTTTCACAATATCATGCAAGTATTTTATACAATAAACGTAGCTTCAAAATCAGCGGCACTATTTAATTTATAACCTACGATAGTAGGTTAAGAATCAAGATTTAATAATTAAAAAATTTAAATCTCAAATAAGTCCCATATGTGTTTTTTGATTTTTCATGTAAAGTGACTGTTTTTTTCAGTGACTAGTTGTGTTACTTTTTGAAAAATGATAAAATTTTGCCAATTTATTACTAACAAAACGTATTAAAATGTTGCATGTTATCGAAAATATATTATTCAATTATTAATATGTTAAATATTAAAGACTTGATTAAGAAAATGGTTATAGATTGGATCAATCACTTGATTATATTGAATTTAAAAATAAATTTTTTTGTTCCCGCGTGACTGCTGCACGAGCGTAGCGAGTGTGGCAAACTTCACACTCGTTCGCAATCGCCAACTTCCTGCGCTTGTTGTGTAATGTACTATTTCTCGAGTTTTTCACATTTCCATTTGTTTAGGGACAAATATTTAGTTGTCATATTATGCTTTGTAAATCGACATCATGTATACAGAAAGTATGTTTTCGAGCAAATAAAAAACTTGAGTCAGAATATCCTCATTCAGTCTTAATTCAGGCAGTTTTTTGTATGAGTTACTTCTAAACAACATAAATGATTCCATAAAACTAACATATATGAAGCACGTATCATAATAACATATATACTGCATTACTAGCTCGTTGTATTTATAAATATTACGATGAATGTATAGTTACGATACAATATTTATGCAATATTTATACACAATATATGAGATATATACGTGACATGTATCTAACATTATTTTAGGCAATGAGAAACATATGCTAATATCTTGCAGCCATGATCGACGCATGTGTGAAAAATATAAGTTACCATACATAAAGGTTTATATGCTATAACCTGTCACTCGAGCACTTTTCACTGTTGACACCGCCATAACTAGCGACGCTTACCGTAATACATAGCTTCGGCACAGTAGCGCCAAACACTTATGAAATAAAATGAATGATTTATTATTATTTATTATCATATACAATGTTATGGAGGTTAAGCTCCGCATACATGGGAGTTTCCATAGTTGTCTGTCATAAAATTAAAGTTCCATCAGATCTATAAGGTTCGTATATTCCAATATGAAGTAGTAAATACAATTCATTGTTGCCAAAGTGATATCCGACAATAAAGCGGTCAGCATTTTATCTTCATTTACAATAACATTTCACAAGTATTTTCTACGCAGTGAAGAAAATATAGGAAAATTAAAGAACAGATATGATAAATTATTTTGTTCAATAAGATTACAGTAGGGGCACATTATATTTTCGTCAAATAGATGTTTTTTGTTTTTGAAGTATAAGGATGCACAGGTTTCATTACTCAGCCTAAGTTGCACAATCAGTCTCATATGGCTTATTTTAGTTTGTGATCGAATGTATTTCGGACACAATTCTAAATTAACAATTCGCGACTGTACGAGTTATAAGAGAATTGTTCGATTCGCTCTTTATCGTTATTTTTCATTTCCAATTCCATCAGTTTTTTCATTTCATTTTTTCATTTCCAAGCAGTACAAATAGGTTGTTTATGCTTAATCTCTTTTCTCTGAATCCGCATTGCTCCTCTGGGAGAAGTTTATTTGTTTCTGATAGATAAACAGCTTGTTTTTAATTATCGAGATAAAGATTTTAAGACACGGATTTTCTAAAACGATTAGTGAGTAATTAGCGGGATTCAGCTTATCTCCTTTTTTATATATAAGCTTAATAAGTGACTCGTATCAATCTTGTGGGATACATTCAACAGTTAAAAAGGAATTAAATGTGTTTAGAATATAGTGAATCTAGTGAGTTAGAAGGAGTTTATAACATTCATTGGGTATTTTGTCTGGCCCTGGTGACATTACTTTTCAGATTCGAAAGCGCGTTTTCTATTTCTTTGAATGTTATCGGTCGGTCTAAGGTCCGGTGAATTTTGTCGTCATCAATAATTAAGATACGAAGAGAGGGAACAAACATGTTCTGGAAAAAAGTGAAGCAGGCTTCCATCGAGATTTGAATCATCTATCTCGTATTTTTCTTGAAATTTTTTTAACCGTGGTTCAAAATCCTCTGCCATCTGAGATCTGTATCATCTTTTCCATAATTCTCTCGTATAATTTTTATGCATTTATAAGGGTTTTTTATGGTATTTTTTCATTTCGTTATACTCAGCTAAATCAGAGTCTCCATAATAAATTTTTCTGAGTCTTTTAAACGCTCTTCTTTTCTAGCTAGTTCACATTCTTTATTATACCAGGCTGCATCGAATGTTTTGTATTGATTTATATTACAGAGGGCCTTCATACCGATATCAGACACTGTATTTTTTATCTCGGTTATCACATTTCTAGCGAGTTCAGTTGGAGCTATCAAAATAAATACCATTATAATTAAAAATACCGTCTGCGTAATCATATTGTTTCCATTTTAGCCTTTTATTTGGTTCTGAGATTTGCGGCGTTAAGTTATGTTGATATTCGTATTGCAATTATAATTTGATTGAACAGCAGAAGTGGTCGGACAAGGTCCAAATATCTGCAATATGAAAGTCCTCTATATTCGATAAGATAGCCTCGTTCGCCCAAGCAAGGTCAATTGTGCTTTTACCTTTATTCGATATATAAGTAAGGGCCCCTATTTGATCTGATTTAGTACGCCCGTTTAACAAAATAAAACCTGTTTCTCCCGTTATTTTCACTAATCTAATGCCTCGTCTATTTTCTCTATCTAATGAGGATCTTTTCTTTTTTAGTTGAGCGTTTTCAAATATATATTCTTCAAAGTCATTATTTAAGTTGCTCACTCTTGCATTAAAACCGCCTATATATAGGGCTTTGTAATTATCGTTATCTGCTATACTAAAATCATAAAAAGTTTGTTTCATATTATTTAAATATGTTACTAGAAATTTTTCTCGCGGTCTCCAATAAACAGTTCCTATTCTATATTTAGTATTTTTACCAATAACATCGATAATAATATTAAAGTCTTCTATTTTCATTATATCACATTTGAATCGGGAGTTTTCCTTCACTAATATACTAATCTTTTCCACAGCTCTACCTTTCAAGCCCGGTTCTTTTTTCGTAATACATGTTTGTAGTTTTGTAAATAAAATGGAATAATAAATTCAGGTTTATAAGACCAAGTTTCGACTAGGCAAGATATATCTTTTTTTAAAATAAATTTTTGCTGATTTTTATGACATTGAAAGAGATTATTAAAACCGTTAATATTCCAGGAACCAATCTCGTAGAGGTTGCATACCGATGGCCTTGGAGAAGAAGACACCTCCGCTGCATCTCAATAGGGAACAGAGCGATTTCTCTTGATCCTATTCATCCTGTCGGAGAGTTTTGTCGCTCTCGGTGCTTTTCTCTGCTGTGTGACCTGCGCCCAGGACATGATAGTCGAGTAGATGTTTGTGGATGGTGGGGGGGAGGGGGGGAGGGGATGTTTCAGGCGCATCTCCAGAAGTGTCCATCAACTGTGATTGCGACTAACGATTAGGGGGAAGTGGAGGCGAAAAGTCCACATTCATGCTCGCGAGATAACCGTGGAGTTCTGCAGCTTCTTCCAACGAGCCTATGCGAAGTACCGTATCTGACTCGTTCCTCTTCATGAAAATTCTGCCCTTCTTGTGCCAGACGAATTTGACCCCAAAATTTTTTCGAATTTGCCTGACTTCGAAGAATACTTTTGTCACAAGTAGCGAGAATGATTCGTTTATGTATATGTTATAAATAAATTATTTTGCCTTCGAAGGCAAATTCAAAATGTTTTTTCACCCCCTGGTGCGATTTCCCTAGAATTGAGAAAAATTGTATTTTATACTATTACAGCGCCATCTACTGAAAAACAAAAAAACACAAAATCTACGTATCTTTCTGCGGAGAATCTTAATCCGCTTTAAAATGTAGGGGTTCTTATTTAAAATTCGCAAGTTTCCCACCCCCAGAGGATGGAGGTGGCAGGTCGAGATTAGTGTCATTCAATAGGCCCTTCGGAGACAAACAAATTTTATATAAAACATTTCTTGATACGATTCTCAATTTTCGAGATATTTAATTGTTCCGAGATAATAAATTCACCCTCTACATTCTAAATCGTGAAGACACAAGGAAGAAACGTTTCTGTCTAGTTTTTCAATTCAATTTACTTTTTGTAAACACTTATGATCAATAGGGTAGGTTGCCTAACTAAAGGGGCCATTCCTGTCATACAAATTCTTTAAAGTTCAAATAAATAACAAACTACATATTAATTTGAAAAACAAATTTGGCGATAATTATCGCAATAATTTATAGTTTTCGTTGCAACAAAAAAAATTATTTAACTTAAAATTAATTGAATTTCAAAAATCATGATTGGTCTTTCGCCACTTGGCGCTCGAATATAAAAAAACAAGCGCGCGTCACTTTCGTCACTTTCGATTGAGTGGTTGATCGGAAAAAAAAGCCCAGGATCTGGCGAGAGCCGCTAAGACTTCAACTTTTAACTTAAAAATGTTTCTCCAATTTATTATTGCTGTGCAGTTTCCCCCGAAGCCAAGTGAGACAGCTCTAACGATAATTTTTTTTATTTTTAAATTAATTTAATTTTCTTCTATTATTATAATTTTTTTTTGATTATTAAGTAAGGTTTCGAATAAAAAAAGTTGAGGCTTGAAAAAAATTGATACATTTGCAAGATTAGATACGAAATGAAATCGGACGTTTCAATTGGCTCCTAACGAAAGACCCGATGAAAATAGAGACTGACAAACTTTGTTCGATTCCAATTAAGATGGGGACCTAAGATTCATAAACGTTAAGGCGAATCATAGATATAATTTGCTAAAACCACCTCCACCACCGGAAATAAAAAAAGATCTCTCTAAAATAAAGTTCGTACCCTCCGAGGAAGATTTGATTAACATGACGAGTAAATTAAAACGAGTGGGCAATGAGTCGAGAAAATCAAAATCAACCTCTGATTCAAGCAAAGTTAGTCCTGCAGTATCTTACAAAAGCATTGCGCATGACAAAATAGAAGATTGGCGGACACAAAAGGGGGCAATAATTACTCTAAATTAATTCAAGAACTAACCTTTTTACAACAATAAACAAGCAAAAGAAATTATAATGCAGTAGACAGACTGTAGTCTAGAAAGACGTTCAGATTACGTTGAAGAAAAATTGGAAGACGTAAGTGCCTGTCAGGATACAATATAAAATCAAAAGGGTATCATCAAAATCAAAAGGTATTATTAAAGTAGAGAAGGGTTTAGAAACAGCTGAAACTCTTCTTGGCAATGTGATTAAAGATCAAGGATCTTTGTATCAATTAGTAGAATAAATAAAAGATACGACAAGTTTTCATCAAACTGAAATAAAAGAATTAAAACGAGGAGTGGTTCAACCACAAATTTAAGGTCTCAGCAACTTTCTATTCCGTAAGCTTTGCCTACTAACATTTAAGCACGAGCCTGGAGGAAGCCTCAACTGACTGGTGGCATTTTGTCAGAGATTACATATCGACATTAAAGGATTTTGAAATGAAATGTCTTCATCAGTTTTGAAATGAAAATATTCAATTTCGGGTTGGGTTATTGATGATCTTCGTTTCGGTAAATATCAACCACAGGGTAATCTTACCAGGGTTGAGTATGCTATCGAGAAATCGAATAATGCAACGTATTTGGACAATAACCCAAACAATCAAGAAATTATTAAAATGCTGTGAAGGCATTTCTCCACAGACGTTCATTGTGTTGCGTTTTAAGTCTAATTCAAAATACTTAAAGCTCCTTGCAATTTTTGGCAGATTTTGACTGTACGGAAAGACCAAACAATAATACAAATATGGGTTCTAACAATGGATTGAGCAATCCTCCACAACAACAAACGCAAAATGATCAAATCAGTAGAAATGGCAATACGAGAATGAATTTCAACAACAATAATTCCAGATAAAATGTAAGAAATGACCAGAATATAGCAATATCAATATAATTACTGCCAACAACAAGGTTACAATCAAAATAGAAGCCTTCAAAATAACACGCAATCGAGACTTGAAAATGCGAATTGACAAATTAATGAAATAATCAGTCAAAAAAGATCAGAAGATCACGCAATGGAACAACAATCAGAAACAAATCCTGTCAATAATACATTATCGGAAAATTGTCAAGTCCTGTGTTAGAAGTCGAATCTCAAAAAATCAATGAGACTCAAGATAAAACTAGAAACAACATAGGAGTAAAAGAAAAGGATTCGACTAATGTAGTAATTCAACGGATCAGCATTACAGAACTTATGAAAGAAAAAACAACCAACAGACAGTTTTCTTCTAAAATGAATTTGAAAATAGAAGATATCAATGTGACAATATCCTAGTCTACCCGTAGAAATAGTTACTGTATCAGGCGCTACAGGGGGGCGGCCTCTAAAAATAAAAGGGCAATTCTTTACAAAGTTAAAAATTGGGACAATCATTAAGGAACAAACAATTATAATAGTGCCAAATTTACAATCGCAAATGATAATCGGAATCGACTGTCTCAAATCATTAAAAAGTGAAACCAATTTCAACAAGGATCTTATAGAAATTACTCAAAATAGTGAAAAAGAGACTATTGCCCTTAAATGTCATTTTGAATCTGATAAAGTTATAAATAAAATTAAAATCTCAACAGAAACAAAGGAATTAAAAAAGGGGGATATAAACCAAAAAATCAGAGATATGAAATTTCTTGACCAAGATCAAAAAAGACTTCTCATAATCTCATTAGAAAATACCGAAAGATCTTTTATAAAGAACAAGGACTTATTACAAACATCGAGTATAAATTTGATTTCAGTGAAGAAAATCCCTAAATGATCAGATATTATCTTGTACTGATGAAATATAGGGAAAAGGTATAGCAGGAAATTAAAAAGATGTTACAGCTTGGCATAATTTGGCAATCAAAAAGTCCATATATCAATCCACTTGTGGTATTGATAAAGAATATTGGCAACATGAAACTATGTCTAGATGCGAGAATTCTAAACCAGTATCTAGTTTATGACTATGAAACAATGGAAATAATTGAAACCTCATTTCAGAAATGTCACGGAGTAAAATATATGTCTGGACTAGATACGATCAGCAGTTTTTGGTAAGTGAAATTTCATCCTGAATTTTGTAAATATGCCGGTTTCATGTATCAAGGCCATTGTTATAAATTTCTAATGGTTCCTTTTGGTATGAATGTAAGCACTGCAGCCTTGGCGAGAGTCATGGAAAAGATGACAAAAGATTTGAATGCTAAATTATTACAGTTTGTCAGTGACAAGTCGAAGTTTATTTTATCGATGTTTTTGTTGAAGTTTATTTAACAAAAAATTAAATTTTCGGAATACATCCTTACCACGGAGGGTCCTTTATTATTATTCCTGACCCATATAAGGTTCAATCAATTAAAAAATTTTCAAGGCCAAAGAATCAAAAGCAAATGAGAGGATTTCTGGGTATGGTGAATTTGTAATCTAAATTTTACAGCAAACATGCTGAGGAAATAGTTTCACTATTTGAGTTAATAAAAAAGGAGTATCATGGAAATTGACAGAAGATCATGAGATAGCATTCAATAGAGTAAAGCAACTGTTTCTAAATAAAGTCGCGTTGAAATATTCAAATCCTAAAAAGTCATTTCCACTTCGAACAGATGCAAGTGATAAAGCTCTTGGAGCGGTGCTATCACAAATTGATTATGATTAACAGGAAGAAGTGATATCTTTTTCAAGACGTACGTTAAACATTATTGTATACAACTACCGAAAAACAGTTAATGGCGGTAATATGGTCTTCAGAGAAATTCAGAACATACCTACTGGGATCTAGAGTCATTATCTTCATTGATCACTCATCTTTGACGTTCTTAAAGTCATGTAGACTTCTCAATTCTAGACTATCAAGATGGATTCTTCAAATTCAGGACTATGACCTAGAAATAAGATATTGCGAAGAGAAGTTGAATATATACACAGATGTCCTGAATAGACAGTGTCTAGACATTGCTCAAAAGGGAAATGAGAAAAGAATCACTATGAATCAACTAGCCTGTAAATTCTCCGAAGATCATGGAGACAAATTAAAGAACATTGGAGAATAATATCAGAGCAAGGGTGAAAAATTAGCAGCTATGAGAGGCAATCTTATAAGAAAATTTAAAGTAATTGAGAATATATTATATAAAAATACTATAGAAGGCTGCAAGGCCTACTTTCCTGGGGACATATTAGAACAATTCATTGATGAATGCCATGAGGCATATGGACATGTAGGAGCCTACAAATATTTCTAACTGATCAGAGATTTCTTTTATCCTAAATTATACAAAGTCGTGGGGAAACGAATAACAACATATGATTTTTATCAGAGAAAGAAGGTCTCAAATCGAACTATGTTTGCAGAAATGCAAAACTTAAAACCTGGAAATCCAGGTAATCTTTCTCAATTGATTTTTATGGTCCACTTCCAACACCAAGAGTAGGGATGAAATACATTGTAGTAACGATCGATGCCTTTTCTGAATTAGTGGAATTATTTCTTTTTAAAAAGGCAAACACATTGGCAACAATGAATAAAATATTGAATGATCATATTCTAAAATATGGAAAGCTGAAAAAAATATTAAGTAATCAAGGAACTTAATTTATTTCCAAGAAATGGAAAAAAAGCTAATAGAGGAGAACATTCAACCAGTATTTACATCAGTAAGGCAACCACAGGCAAATATTGTGGATAGAGTCAATAGAGAACTCTCACGTTTCTTTTGTTCATTAATAAAAGGCAGAGTTGGTGTACAATTAGATCCCTGGCCATTAGATCCCTGGTTATTTGTCCCCTCACTTTTTTCTCCTGTACACTTATTCCCCTTGTTTACTATTCCCCAAAATAAAAAGTCCCTTGTATATGAAGTATTTGTAAATTGATATGATAGCTGACAATTTTTAAGTATTCCAGAATTTTGTCTTCTTATTTGTCCCCTTATGTCTTTGAGGATTTAATCAGAATGGGAAGTGTGGATTATACAGTAGCCATCTCCTTTAATTGAGAGTTTTCCATCTCATTCACATTGAACACAACGGAGGGCAGCCAAGGCTCTGTACCCAAAAACATCTAGTACACGGATGGCGCCAAGAATGATACAGGAGCCGCAGCTGGCATCTATATTCCTAATAATAGCCACCCATGGGTGGCTCCATGGGGCACCCTTGTTAGCTTCACACATTAAGTTAAGGCTGCTTGCAGAGCAGCTCTGATAGCTTTAATAAATAAACTATAATTATTTTCAAATAACGTGTATAAAAGATAGATAAAAAAACGGACATTGTCGTGAAATTCATTACACATAACGTTTACCGTTACCGTTATTTTATACGAATTACAGGTGGAGCTGCCGTTACTTATCTTTGAAAAATAATGTTTGTTAGATACTATATATGAAAAACCTCACTTATTTTGATGATTCTTCAAAGAAATTAAGTGAAACTTTAGAATTGATGAAAACT
>JABFQD010005979.1:0-10203 GCA_022817045.1 Psix sp. ZL-2020
ATGTGGAAAAATTTTGTCAATTTCTCCTCGTCAGAAATATATTCTCGAAACGTAAACTGAAGACTCATATTTATCAGTCATGAATCGATAAAATTAACTAGTCACTAAAAATTATACGAAAACTATTTTTATCTATGAATTCATGAAAATAATGAAAAGTTATTTTAAATGAAAAAAAACCTAGTTAATGATTATGTAAACTGGCCTTAGGATAATATGCAAAGTATTCTACTATTTATGATCGAAAGGCCATTTATGACTAATTTTTAGTATTAATACATAGCAAATTTTTGTACGAAACCGTGTTGACAATGCAAGTTATGTAAGCATAAGTAAACTGTAAGCAGTTTATGGTTAGCGTAAAATGGAATGTATAAAAAATATGATTACCACCATTTCTCCAGTCATTTTCCTGGTAACGCAACGATTAATTTGTTAACTACTTGATAATACATAAAGAGACAGTCTCATAACAATGGTCAATTGTTTACTTATGTATAGTCGCAAGTGTGGGTAATTTCCCGGATGCATTAGTTATTTTTTGATCGATACGTTTACGTTTTATATCAATAGTTTATTTATGAAATTATACGTTAGCTATTTATATTTGAGAAATAAAGAAATTTAGAAATATTCAAGAATAATAACAGAAAGAATAACCATATTAAAGTAGTTTCCTGTTTCTTTAGAAACTCTTGCGATGGTGGGAATGTTTCAAAATATATAGATAGTCACTACTGAGTTTGACGGAAATATCTTCTCCTGACTACTGCTATCTTCTTGTGAATTATTAATTGAATATACTGTCTTGTTCGCAGATTCTAAAATATGACGAATTTAATCAGCGAAATGAAAATGTAATGATATGATAATATTTTCATTTTTGTTTGTTCCCAATAAAATTAATTACGTTAATTAATGATTGTATTCTTAATTTTATACTAAATCCGAAAAATTTTGGGTTGCTCTTCGAACAAATTCTTTCGAAATTTGGATTACTTTTTTATTAGGCGCTGAAAATTCAAATTATTTAAACATCAAAATAGATTTTATAAATCCTCTTTCTATTGTGTTTTTTAATTATATGAAGTAAATGTAATATATAGTGCATTTAGTTATTCTATCTATTCATATTTTATAATTTATAATTATAATGATCGAATTTTTTATTGAGATTATGGATAGATATATACACAAAAGTAAATTATCTTGTTCACCATAACTCAAATAAATTGCTTATAATTCAACTTTATTGTTAAATTATACATTTTATGGGTAGTCAACAAGAAAATAAGGTATTTCATATTCCCATTTGAAAATTATTTATTTATCTTAAAACAGTTTGAAAATTCAAGACAGTTTAATTCCAACATTAGATTGTATATGTACAAAAATAAACGGCATTTTTGATGTATTTTTCAACCATAATTTGTATTTATAAAGTGTGACGTCGTTTTTTTCAATAATAATCTTTTAACGATGTAGTTTTATGCTATTCACTTTCATTAAGTTTACTAGACTGGTGTCATACTTAAATTCAGATTGATAGTGTGGCCAGATATACTACGTTTTACTGTAACAGTTCCTTTAAATACATTCTTATTAATTTAGTTACTCTCAGAAACCAAAAATCTATAATTATATTTCTTCACCTTTTAAACTATGAACAAATTATAAAAATCACTAAAATGATTTTATGCTCATTTATTTCATAAATCTCTTGGTAATAGATTTTTTATTAATATAAGTTTTGATCTATCAAACAATTTATTTTATATCTCGAGTGCGAAAACTACTGAAAATATGCTAAATAAAATTATACATTTCGCCACGAATATCTGCCGATTTTATTCAACGATAAAAGTGTATCGACTTTGCGGAGATTTATTTCTCGCTGGAAGAATATTTATGTATAGAGAGAAGTTTTTGCCTCCAAAGAATCTTCTTAAAGATAAAAACACCTGTTAGTAATAAAATGAACTCATTTGGTCCAGAAATAAAATAAAATATCTCAATATAAAAAAACTGTTTGCACTGTAGAATAAATTTGGCATATATAGTTGACTTTTGCGTTTATATATAATACTTTAAAACCCATCGAATGATCAAAATGAATTCAAAACTGCAGCGTGTTCATTTTTTTATCGTTATTGATAAACAGAGTGGATATAATTTTGAAGATAAAATGTGCATATTCCGTCTCTAGCACATGAAGTATTGTTTCATAATGTGAATATTCTCACAATACTGGTGTAAGCGTGTGTATATAAATATTATTGGTGAGGTGCGATCGAGTTCCTTTCGTTTGTCAAGGATGACGGCCCAGTTCTTTGTCGACACAGACTGCGGAATCTCGCTCGAACCGGAAGCGACTTGTGAAACCGACAGTGCTCAGAGGAGGATATACCGATTGTGTCAGGAGTCAAGGTGCAGAATAATTACATGCGTATATATTTCTCTCTGCAGAAAAATAACTGCATTATTATTTTCTCTTTAAAAAATCAGCCCATTAAAAATTTTGCAAACTCAAAAAATACGCTCTTAACGGTACTTATATATACTTCATATATGCTTTTCTCATTACATACATAATACCGTGTTTCCTCTTTATTTTTGTAAGTGGAATTTAACAATTCATTTCATTGCTATACTCGCAATTAAAAATTATTATAAATTAATTTTCTATCATAATTTTTACGGTAGTTTTACTTCGATGTTCTACCTGTGTGTTTTCGATATATGAGCACAAACAAAAAATTAGCTCAACTAGGACTTAAATTATCGTTGAGAGCAATGTTTTCATGCTACGAGTACTTAGAGTTAATCTGGAAGCAAAGGGAGAAAGTGATCCTAAATGAAACAATCAGGTCGTCGATGGCTGACGTGGATATCTCACTATGAGCGATAGAGGAAGCGTCTCGTTGTTCGACAGGATATACGTTCTACGAGGGATAGCGAAATTACTTGTAACGATAGGTAATACTCGGATAAATTCATAACAACGCTACAATCAGACTAATGCACTCATTATGTTCTATTTGTAACGCACTTATAGATAATATGATATCTTTATGATAAGTGAAACTGTTTTATCTTAAACTATCAGAAGTGTCCAATAAATGTAGATTTTTAAAATCGTATTTTCAACAACATTATCACTTTATTAAATTGATTACATTTCATTACAAAATAATCATAGAAATAATACTGCATTTCGAGATCCAATGGGTATTTAAGGTTTAATTGTTCAACTTTGCGAATGTGGAGAGAAAAAATGTACAATGGATTAACAGGTATTCATAACATGCAAGAAATTTCTTGGTCAGTAATGCAAGAATAAACGTGATAATCATAGTGTAATATAAGCGAAGATAACATCAAAAAATTAGAGATCAGTCTCCGTTGACATTTACTACATGTCATATGTCTTTGAAACCATTGTAGCGAGAGTATTGCGATTTTTATGATATTATAGATACTTTGAATATCTGTACATTAGATATTTGAGTATTTGAACGTACCATTTGAAATTATTCCAATTGTTTTGTTTTTTTCATACGATTTTCGATGTAAATTAAACAATTTCAGAAAGAATTTTAATGTCCACTTTGGAATCTCACATTTTTACTTTGTATATTCATAGATCTTCAATGGTTACGAACAAGAAGAGTGTGCGCAACCCTGTGTTTTACAAAATATTCAGATAGAAGAACATCAACCGTCACGTTTTGCAACATCTAATGCCAAGTCAATGGCTTGAAGTCTGCGCAGTCTCTGTAGAAAGACTATGATTATATAAATACAAGCAAATAAATTATCGTGCAGACGTCTGCAGTTCAATTGATTAAGTATTCACAGCCAACAGTTTCGTAGTTATCAAACAGTTACGGATATCGACTGTTTAAATTACCAGGTGGTTAATTGCTTATTTTATTTCTTCCTTGCTCCCATACACATTATAAAAATTGTCATGGAACAATTTTACAATGCATGCACCAACTAGTTTAATTAATTGCTGTATCAATCGGCAATTTTTTTAATATGTTGCTATTAATTTAGAGTTTCTTAATATTAGCATTAGTCTTATTTACATCATCTTTTTATGGTACGATGCAAATTATAATGATAAATTTTCTTTTGATAGAGCGTCATTCAAAATTAATTTCAACTAGTAATAGGAAAAATTGAAGTTTGTGATAATTTCAGGAATAGGAGTTTTGAAACATGCTGTTCTTGAACAATTTAAATATTGTTTACTGCCGATGTATTATCGTGCATTAAACATGTTGAAAATGCAGTTTAAATAAAACGGAAGTTTATAACGTTTACGAAATTCAGTATGAAATACTGACGTCATTCTGAACAAATAAATTCTTGTATAATCTGATTATGTTTGGGTTATACATTTGACATATTTGAATTGTATTCTTACTGCAAATTTGAAATCAAATCCAAAAATATTGCGAACTTACAGAGAGATCTCATGCAAAAAAGATATTGGCTGAATTTTGGAAAAATATCTACCAAACCTTGAAACATGAAAAAAAGCGAATGTTGGCCAAAGTTTCGCTCAAGGACTAAATTCAAGGTTGCGAGAGTTTGGCAATATTTTTTCGTCAAATTTTTCAAGTATTCTAGGATGGCATACACAAAATCATAGTAAGTCAGGATATCACATTTTGTTATGCTTGTAAGTGATGAAGATATTATCATGGGAATTTAACCTATGCATTGTAAGGTTTTTATGTGAACTTTTATAAAAAATCTCGTGATATAATATATAATAATCGATTAACATCAGCAACTTAATAATATAAATTTTAGTTATATTTGTTTTAAATTTGTGCAAAATTGTTTGGTTACTCAAAAAAGTATTAGGTAGTTTCTTAAATCTTAAAATGTTGTGAACTAAAATAAAATATTCAGACAGTATTCAGTCTAGTTATTTTGTAAGAATATGACTTCGAAAAATTCGTGCAAAATATTTCCATGTTTAACGGCTTTAAATACTGACATAAATTCAAATTTCAATCAATATTTAAGCGAATTTGGATTCTGATGTTTGCTGACTTTTTTGAAATTTGAATTATTACTAAATTATTTCTAACGTGAGTATTATATACAGAAAAAGAATAGTAACAAGATTTAACGTACTAGTATGGTAAATGGGTATAATATTTTAGAAAAATATATCATAATTTGCATATTAAGAAAATGTTTGTTATGCTACAATATGATTGTTTATTTTAATTCTATGACAATTGTTATTATTATTTTTTTTATATTTATCAATCTAAAATTTATTAAAAATATTAAATAATTTAATGAATGTAAACCAAAAAAAATGATTGTGATTAGTGTAAAATGTATTTATACTAAAAAACATTGATATACTTGTCTTTTTTATGTTGTAAGAAATGACTTATAATAAACTTTTTGTTTATAATATTATTAATTAAATTGTATCTCAATATACAAAATTATTATTTTCAACCAGCCAGCTATGCAAAGCTTTATATAAATCGCGTTTTAATTCTGAAAAAATTACATCGAATTATTATTAATTGTGGCACTCGATTAAAATATAATAGAATAAAATGGCTGATAATGATATCGATTGGCTGTTTATTAATACGATTTGTGTAACCGAAAGACTCGAATGCAACCAGTGCTTATGGCATTAGTCGATTGACTTCATTGCTGGTATTGCATATTAATATACTGTTGGCGATCCACTTCATTGCCGATATCGCATAAGTAGTGAATTATTTTTACCTCGATCGATTCTTAATAAGCCGCAAAAATGTATTTAATTTTAGGAGTGGCGTTTATGCTCGTAACGTCGACGTTAATTTCTTACTTTAACTCCCTCGTTTTTTATTATTTTCGTAATTTGTGAATTTTGATTTAAACGGGTAATTCATAACACTCAATTTAGAAATTAAAACAAGTTATAAATCACCATATCTCATACAAAAAACGCGACAAAAAGTTGAAAAACCTCGCATTGCAGCGAGAACTTGAAAAAGAGTAGTCTCTAAAAATCAATTATAATGTAAACGCAAACTTTCAAGATTGCAATGTTAAATATGCACTTCGTTAATTGTCAAATTCAACACTGATATCATCTAGCGCGCTATAAAAGTAAAACGTTAGGGACAAGTAGATTAGATGGAAAATCTGAATTATCTCAGGGGAGAATGAGTGTGAGAGTAGCAACATGCGTTGATGTTAGATCTAGCTTATATGGAATATCTAAGGTGGTCAGTTCGCCAGCGTGTCCTATATAATTCAGTAAAATGTAGCCGTATGCGCAAGTATTTCAGACTCATGTGGTCGACTGTATATACACATTCGAATGAGATAACGCGCCGGTATCCTTGACTCTAGTAGATACCCGTGACTGTCATTGTGGGTACCTCAGAATGCATGAAAGTATAGTAATTGTCATACCTAGGTCGCCATTACAGCAATATTGTGCTCGCGAGTCAAGACGCGTCACTAACTAATTTTCCCGTTGCAATATCTTAAGGTCGCTAATGTCAGGGATGGGCGCGATACGGTGATTGCCTCGTCATGTCGCGATCAAAGCATGTGAAAGGCAAATCAAGACTTTTGGTTGATTGATTAATGAGCGTTTGTTGAATCGACGCTGATTCATAAAGCCATTCATCATTAATTCACAGGCGTAATGCTGTAGCAATTTTCAGATAGGTTGCACTCTTTTGTAACCAGACATCGGGTTCAACAAGTGTAGAACATTTTGCGAAAGAACGGTTTTCTTCCAGCTAAGATTCATGTATGGTAAAAGCAAGATCAGAAAGGTGTGATTCATAACTGATTTCTTAAGCTAATTTTCGCACTTTCTTAAAGCAACGTTTCTAAATTTTCACTAGAAGATGGTACCTGGTTATTTTTAGCAACAGGGTGCTATGTTGCTGGAATATATTTGCTAGAATACATTTTAGTACATGTTTGTTTTTTTTATTTTTGAAAAATACAAAAAAGCAGTGACCCAAGTGATAAAACACCTACCAACAGAATTAGTGCGGTACTTGTGACGGTACGTCCAGTGGGCGAAATTCCAGACGCCATGTCTCTCCTAACCTGCTACCAAAACATCCTGAACTTCATAGCTGCATCTCCAAGTGTTAAGCAGTCGAACGGGGTGACACCGGACGATCACTGATATTACCGTCGTTTTGTGAACTCGCGTTCAGGTTCAGAAAAGCTTGGCTAAACCCGAGCCAACCCAAGTCAAAATTTCGTTCATCGACCGGTAGCTTCGATTGTTTCATCCAAACTTGTGGTAAAATCGAGGGAAGAAACTGCTGAACATTTTCGGTAAAAGTGAAAGAAGCGAATTTTCCCAAGGACAATAAAAGGACTAGAGACTATCGCGCAGTGGAACTTGAAGCGTTTTGTACCGGGTCGGTTCGTAACGTGTTCGGTCCTAACCGTAGCTCAGGGCTCGGGCAACTGACAGCGGGTCACAGTCGCGGCTCTGGACGGCGCCACGCCGCTCACAGCTGATCCGCCGTCGTTGCAAAGCTTATCCGAGTCGCTGCCGCCGCCACTAGTTGTTCTACAGCTACCCACTCTCTTCTTACAGCGAGTCGCGTACTCTTCCTCACGCTCTTTTCCATCCTAACTGTCTTTGATTTATGTGACACGTACTAGTACCTTACCACATAGCACCGTCTTTTTCTCCGTCTCCCTTTTCCGAGGCTTCGTACGCTAACACGTTGGCTTCAACCCCCACAATTTTTTTGATCCAGCTGAATTACATATTGCTTGTTATCGGCTTGTAGACAAGCAATACATGCGGGTCTATTTGCATAAAAGTGAGAGAAGATTTCAATTCTTAGAGGTTGCGATCTTGCAAGATTGAAAGGAAAAAAAGCTTCAAGAAAGGTCGAAGGCAAATAAACAATCGTCTATGTTAATGCGTAAATCATTATAATTTTATAGATAAACTCTTGCTTTTTGTTACTCGAAAGAATACGGCTTTCATTTTTTATGAAGGGGATTCTTAATTTCCATTTAATTTCTTATAATTCAAAGTGATGTGAGCTAAAGGCACTGTGATAAGATTGCTTCTTTAGTTTTTAGTAATGTATTTAGTAGTGTGAGTAGATTCCATTTTTCGAAATTTCATAACAGTATAGTGATATCTATTTTTATTTTATTTGAATGTAGAAAAAAATTTTATACGAAGAAATCAACCAAATTGGAGCAATTTTAAAAACAGAATATTTAAGCACACTGCTTAGTTAGATCAATGAAAAACATCTTGTTTGAGTTGTTTCATCTCATTATATGTTTGGTTGATAAAAATATCGAATGAAGCTGGATTAAATTGAATTTCAAACAGGTGTTTTATATATTATTTCAAAGTTGGAATTTCAGACAAAACTATATCAACGCAGAGTAATCATTTTGTTTGCTAAAAAATAATGTTTTATTCAAATGTGTTTCTTTTTTAAATAGTTTCAATATATAACATTTATATCGAGTTTATAACAAATTTATGACAACATAAATTGATGCTGTTTATGGGCCATTTATAACAATCAACTGCCATAAAACCATTTGTGTGATATATAGGGTGGACTATTTTAAGACGTAAATCTGAAGATCTAACAAACTATACATTCACTTAAGAATATTTAATATTGAAATTAGCTGGTTTTAAAATGCGGACATTTTCAATTATGTGTAATTGGATTTCCTATTTCCATTTCCTGATGGAAGTTGATGTGTAAAATACTTTAATCAAATCAATCAAGCAACTTACTTACTTTTTAATCGCCGATCCAGATTATACGTCCCTACCGAGAATGGAATTCATTTTTCCTGTTTTTTTTGTTACTAAAATTAACAATTCTGCTCATACGACACTTTTAATTGAATCAACTAATGTCAGTTGATATAACAGATTTCGCGTATTGATCGCAATTGAATTGTCTGTTATTTTGACTTTTTTATTTGTTCTCAATGAATACGTTTTAGTTTTGTTTGAAAAGTTTAATTTTAATAGAATTTATATTAGTAAAAAAAATTTTACGACAGTTTTTAAACGTGATTCAACAATTAAACAATCGAAAAATACGTTTTTATAGTTTAAAACATTTTTTTTATTTTTAAAAAAATGTCTATCGTTATCCAACTAATTTTCTTACCTTCGTTTTCTGTCGGAAGAGTTAATAAGTAAACTATTTTTTAGTCTTAAATGTATGTTTTCCATAATAAGTTACATGTTTTACTTATGATTAAAACTGTAAAATTAATACCCTAAAATAGAATCCAATGAGAAAATATCTAATTAAGTTTTTTATATTTTTTAATAAACAGGTTAAGGAACTCAAAATCAAGTAAAAATTACCAAACTTTATAAAGAAAGTAATTATAATAATTTTGTTAATTATAATGATATAATTATAATAGTGACAAGACTTACCTACTATACATAATTTACTGGAAAAAGGTTTATAAGTGATCACCTAAAGATTTATCAATTGTTTAACTACTGCGTTCGATTTTTTTATTGAGTAATGTGAGTTGAAACAACATTCGAAAATAACGGCTCCTCTGCTAAAACAATAAGATGCGTGTGTCGCATCAATGCTGCACATAATGGAATGCATGACATGCTGTGTATTTGAGTAATTCCAGAGTAATAATAATAACATCTAACTAACGAATAACTGAGAATTCTCCTTTAAATGACATACTTTTGGAATCATTTTTGTTTTATGTTTTGAGACCTTTTTAGTTAAAAAAACAAGCGTCTAACCAAAAATTTGTTGACATTTTTTCAAACAAAACTTTATATATTCAAAAAATGAATTTACACTAAGAATAGTTAAGCTTTTAATCTCCGTGACTTTTAAACTTAGTCTTTAGGCCAAAAAATATTTGGGTTTAACTGGTTTCAAGCCTGTATTTTCAGATTAATGAATTTAGAGAATAGTATTCTAGAATCCAAATATTTTTATTTATTTTAATTATATGGAATATATATGTTGTTTATATATGAACACGTGTAAATTTTTTCTGGACTATTGTAAAATGTATTATTAGAAATATTTTTCATTAAATAACTTTAAAAATGCGTAGTCATAGTCTATTTACCTATTCAGATTAATTCTAAAAACTAAATATAACAAAATTAAAAATAGTCAATCGAAAATGAAATTAATT
>JABFQD010005980.1:0-10203 GCA_022817045.1 Psix sp. ZL-2020
TATTGTCTACGTAATTTTCCTCTTATAAAAAATTAATGTAATATACATTCAATTAGTTATTAGTAAATGTCACGTTATAATGAATAACACTATTTTATTTATCAACGTTAAATCATAAACTTCATAAATAAATGATAATTGTTCAATTTTACAGTTTATAAATTATATGTAAATATTATATCTTCTATGGATGATCAGTGTAATTTACTGAAATTATTTTATATAAGTATGGATTTAATATGAAAATTGATTTAAAATTTTAACTTAAACCGAACGTATTCCATTCAGAAAACAATCTTTTATATATTGTATTAACCAGATTTGAATTGAAAATCGTTTGGCTATAGAAACGAGAGCAATTGAAAAGTTTTATAAAATAAATTTCACAATTATTGGCCTTAACCGTTAGAGCAATAAGCTTATTCCGGATCTAAAGATGGTTTTAGTTTTCAGCCATCGTGCCAAATCTCTTATCCCTTTTCCACAAACTGATGCATTTTATTTACAAAATGCTCAACGTATTTATAGTTAAAGTGTTAAATTTCATAGTGAATATTCCAGAATGATATCTAATTCGACATAAATAAAATTTCATTACTTAGATCATTAATCGTACTTTTATCAGTACTATCGCAACGATGTAAATTATTTTCTTGTACCGACTAAATTTTATGCCTGATAATTAAAAAATCTATTTCACACGGATGTAATCTTGAGATTACATCAAATTAAACGTTGTAAATATTTTCATAAAATGAAGTTATTGAAGGAAATTCCTACTCATCATTGGTTTATCTGTAAAACTTGGAGAAAACACTTTTCTTTACTAACTCGTAATCCTGTATCTCATCGTATTAATATCGGCTTTTAAATTAAATTTTTACAATTTAATGAAGAGTAATGAGTGTTGTAAATCCAGTATACAAGATGAGGTACACATATTGATAGTTAATTCAAAATAAGCTCTTTGCTTTTTCAATCCATTTAAATTGATTTTATACACAATTGTTCAGCACTCTAATGAATGTATACGTATTCGAAGAGTGAGCGTGAAACGTATTCAAGAGATAGTTTCAACAGGTTAACGCACTTTTATTAAAGCGAAATTTATGCAACCATAAAAATGAATAAAAAATCCTAATTAGATATTGTTTTATGATTGAATTGTCGATTACAGAAACGATTATAATTAACAAGCCTTTTTAAAATTAAGCAAATTATCAAGCTGATTGGAATGCAAAATTTTATAAAGAGATGTAATAGTGAAATCCTAATACCATTTTTGACAGTTGAGTTATTGATTTAATCTAATAAATTTGAGCTTATCGATTAAAGTGGTAATAATTGATACGCATCAAACTAATTCCAAACTTAATTATAAATGATCAGTGTATCTATAAATCAAAAAAGTAGATTAATACAAATGTTATCCCCATAAAGTTTAAATGGGTTCGAGAGACCCGAAAAGAGGAAAATATAAAATGAGATTTTTAGAGATAAAACAAAGACTATATCATTTATATATATAGATTAGAGCATTAATATTTTGCTTTCTAAAATCTATTTTAATATGATTTTGCAAGAGTAATAATATTATAAATTTAAATTTATAACACCATAAAAATGTTACAATAACGTTATTATAAGAAGTTACATTAACTGTTAGACTAGTTAATTCTTTGTGCAACTGAATTTAAGGTAATTGTAACTGGGACAACGGTTAGTTATCTCAATCGACTCTCTGTTATGACAATTCAATTCCCAGCAAAAGATTTAACCAAATGAACTAAATTCCAGATGCTTCGATTGCGTTTTTGTTAACTTAACTAAATTTTGAACAGCCAAAGTTTTGTTGTTACCAATCAGGAAATACATTCAGATATGGTAACTAGCTCCGATTGATTGGCAACAATTATGAATAATTAGATTACTATGATCCAAAATATAGCATTGTATAACACTTCTTAACCGTCGTTACTGATAATGAATGGTTATAGTAACTGGAAGACAATTTTCTGACCACGTGCCAAAATTGAATAATGTATCTTATCGAAGTATTATCTATTTATCTCTATTATATTCAGCTTGGATAGGTTAGCTAAACTTTGTTATTATCAATAACGGCTGATTCATTTTGTTAATAACATGTTGGCGGGTTAGCTATACTCTACTAACTATTGCTCAATCATTCTTGATGATTGACAGCTATGATGTTTCGGTTATTATTGATAATTATGATCAGGTTACTTACCCCTAAAATCTATTTGGAACTTATTAGAGTAATTAAATCTGAATTTATAATTGTTTATTTTAAAGTCAAAAATAACTGTAGCTGAGCAAATATTGAAATGTTTACAATTTTACTCAGATGATGAACTTACGTTTACTTCGTCAAAAGTAAACATAATTAATAAGTCAAATTAATAAATTCATTATCGTAATTAAAAAATGTAATTTCGTTTTGACACAGTCAATTAAGGGTTGCTTCAGGCTATTTCTTTCTGTCTTTTCATTTTGAATCAAGAAAGTGTAGTGTTTTATGAATATGAGAATATTTTTATTTAAGTGACTTTTTTTTGAGATGTTTAAGGTAATATCATTGTTTAATTTACGAAGTCGGATGCTCGTAACTTATTGAACAATAGCATGTCCGCGTTTATTATAAGGTTTTGTTGGTGCAACGAATACAAATTTAAAAAAATCATAATATTAAACTTCATCGTTGCAAAATTTTGTTAAAGGAATTATAAGCAATGAGGTATGAAATTAATTTCCTTTTGGAGATAAACATTCTACACAATGTTATTCTCTGGCAAAGAGATCATAATAAAGCCGGATATTCAAAAGTCATTTTAATTGTTGAATAAATTATATACTCTCTGATTGTAAACATATGACCTTATTTAATTCATTTATTTTTAATATTGAATGCTTTTTTGCAATTTATTATTGTTATTTTTACAAAAATTACATCACGGGTGAATCCACTAATTACATTAGGGAATATATTAACAAAAGCGAATGTATAGAGTATGACATTATATCTGTCGGTTATAATTATGACACATGAGGTAAAATAAAAGATTAGTTACAGATAAAAATGAACCATATAAAAAAAATAAAAACATGCATATTGGAATAATAAATTATACACGAAATATAAATGTTAATGTCGAATCATTGCTCAAACAGCAAATAATTGATTCCAGAAATATTTTTACATTCATGTTGTAAGGACAAACCGAACGAACAGATTCTAAGATTTAAATATTTATATTATTTGTGATTAATTATTAAGCATAATTATTAATTAAGCAATAATGTATAGTTGAAAAGTAAAAGTTAATATTTGAGTGTTTAAACAAACTTAAAATTGTATTTCATGAAATGCATAACGATTAAGGATATTTTATTTCATAGAAACCAAAATAATAATTTGATATTTCAAAAGTCTCATTCATTCAACTGATACATATTTTTTATAATAATTTCATTTTATATTTCGAAGAATTAGACTTGATCATTTAATCTGGATAAAAACTGTTCTTTTAATAACCTTTCTCTTCTCAAATTCTGCGTGCAAAATTACATTTTATTGAAATATATGAAATTTTCATAATAATATTCGTACTTCTAACGATATAGTGATAATAACAATAATGATAAGAATTCATTAGTTTGATAATGTATATGATAAAGCGTTATAACTAATTTCGTCTATCAAATTTACTAGAACTGAAACCGAGTACTTTTTTACCTCTAAAGTGATGACCCTCTAAGAACTCAATTTCATTAATATTGCATTATACACGACCACGGCAGCAAATTATTGATGAGTGCTGTCACTTTATACGATTGAATAACCGTTTTTTTGATAATGATATAATTAGTGCTTTTTACCAAAAAATAACTCATTATTACATGAAACGAACTAACTTCGAAAATTTAAGCTTATTTTTGTTCAATTAATCTTGGTATCATGCATATTATACCAGCCTACCTTTTGAAAGTTTCGATAAATGTACGTGTTATGTAAAACAATTACATCGCATTTTATGTTTACAGATCATATTTAATACATCTCTTAATTAATTATTTTATTGTTTTCTGTTTTATGTTAGGCGCTGGAGGAAAATGAAAAACAAATGAAAATATGGACCGAATACAAAAAGAAGCATGAAACAGTGATAGAGGGATTAAACATTCTACCTAAAGAGCTATCGTTGAACTGCATGGTTCCTCTCGGAAAATTTGCAATGATGAAAGGAAAACTGTGTCACACAAACGAAATTCTAGTTTTTCTAGGCGACAGCTACTTTGCTAAATACAGTGCTCTCCAAGCTGCAGAGCTGTGCAAACGGAGAATCGATCGTAAGTTGTTAAAAATATATTTAAACATTCACAAGTCGACTTTGCCGAGAATATCATTTCGTGCAACGGCAAACTTTGGCAACATCAATACCAGCATATATTTGGCTACGAAAATAATTGCACGCTTTACATCGAGATTTTTATATACTATTTGAGAATATAAAGTAGTCTTTGTCTGTCTTTAAATAACATCACTGTGGCCTTTAATTTGAAAAAAGTGCACTATATATTCGACATTAGTTCGAAAATTGGAACATTGCGGTAAATTGAGCCACTTGTGGTGGTTTCGTCTTGACCATGTACTTGCGTTCGCGCGCTTTTACACTTTTTGTTCCTATTTTCATTTCGAATTTAATGACTCGTAATTCGCTACCACTTAAACTTCGGCTCTCCAACTGTACTGTCTTGGGTCGCGTGTTCTTCTTTCTTGTGTTGTGCGATTCATCGCAATTAACATTCAACTCTTTCAAATCCAACTTTTTCGGCAAATGAATCAGCATTTTTGTGAATCGTTTTATTATAGTTTGTAAACAACACAATGCCAAACATAATAATAAATGGAAACATTAATGTATAAATAGCTCAATAATATGTTTAATTAATAAACAAATTAGCAACGAAATTTCTTTTTCACATTGTTCTCATGCAGCTATATAAATGCTGCATTCAAGTTTTACAAATTTTAAATAAAAAGTAAATCTTATGAAGAATGTGATTTTAATGGCAAATAAAAGATAATGGATATTCGATAATGTGTAGTTTAAAAATGAATGATTATTTTAATACGAATCATATTAAGATTATTAAATTAAAATTCTATTGTAAAGTAACAATAAAATAAACAAAAACACTAATCTCAAAGTTTAGACATTCAAATGTAAATTAGTTCATTACATAGCGATGAAAAAGCGTTTTTTTTATCGGCCCCAAGGCGTTGACAGCCCGCGGGGCTGCTAACCGTTATGTTTTTAAGGGGCGTAAAGTATATTACGCCACTAGACTGGGAACTCAAGCAGAAAAATACTGTCATGCTAAACTACATTGGTACAGACGGTACAGTCCAACAGCGTTGTGCCAATGTCCCTATATCGTTTACCAATGTTGGCATCACGTTAAATGCCTGCGTTTTTATTTCGTTAAAAAATAATAATAATCTAATTATTACTTTTTATATATACATGTTTTTTTAAAAATGAATTTATAAATAAGCACAGAGCACAAATCAAGCTTTTTTGGATTTGTAAAGTTTAAAATTATTACATTATTTCAAATGAACCAACTATATTAATTGTATATTATGAACAGATAAATGCAAAGTGATAATTTTAAATTCATGTGATTTACAGTATTCGTTTGGTTTGAAAATAGAGATTAAAAACACAATTTTTTCAAACTCTTTAAAATGAGAACATTTCACTCAATAATATTTCTAAATGAATCATAAAAAATGTACAAGAGAATATATACTAAGAATAAAGAAATATAATTTTTTATTCAGAAACTGATTGTTAAAAATGCACACATCATAACGAATCGTACTACGATTTATAAATTTTTTCTTCACATTTTTTCATTTTATTTTTTATGTTGTAATTATAAATTGTATTTTATTATAAAGTTTATTTTTGTTCGTTTAATAACCGATTAGATTTGAAAAAAAGTCACAAATTAATCATTTTAACAGTACTTGCAACAAAAATTTGTAATAAAACATTTGTTGGCATTATATTAAAAAATTTAGACGATAAAGCTTGAATGGATGAAATCTATCAGTATAATTAATTTTAACTTGAATACAAAACTAATGGTTATATTATACATTTCATAGTTTCAAATGAAGCTCTTTATATGTTGTGTTGGTTAACATGATTATTTATTGTGAGTATTTTCTACGTATATGTAGAAAAAATGATGTTAGTTATTTATAAAATACACAGACAAATTATTTATTACCTTAATCAAAAAGGATAATTCGTATAGTGTCATAAGTTACGTTTTTACTTTATAGCGAGTTGTTTGTATATTTGTATATATAAATATCATTTCTGGTATTTCACAAATGAATTTTTCGTTTAACCTACATAATATTTTCATTTTTCTTAAACCCAACTAATTAACATGAGTCGTACTTATTTCCTTTATTTAATAAAAACTCTTTGTTCACACGGTTGTTTAGATAACTCTAAACAAATATAATAATTTTTGTTTCTTTATGATCTTTTGTTCTTCATAATTTTTAATCAATGTTTATCATTTCAAGTCTTTTTTCATGTAATTTCTTATAAACATCGCTGAATATTAATTATTTTTAATGTATTTTTGATCAGTATGTGATGTTATTGAATTGGCATTTTTCATCAGAAAACAATATTGCTTTGTCTATATGATTGTAGGTCATAGCTTATACCTTTCGATGACTCAGATGAATAGACATAAAGCTCGAAATTTACCAGAATATAGTTTCTTTTGATAATAAGTAGTTGATATAACATTGTTCATTTTTATAACTGATATATCTGAAAGTTAATTTTTGTAAATAATTTGTAAGTCAATTTTATCATACAGTTTATATAAGAATTTGAAATTGTTGTTATAATTGTTAAACATATTTATTTACTTTTCGGTACTAATTTAAATAAATCATGTACATATCTTGACTAGGATATTCTTTGTTTTTTATCTTTTTGTTGTATATATTAATATATCAAATAAGAAAAACATAATATTAAAAATAAACTTGTTCGTATACTATATTATACCTTTTTCTATAAAATGAAATTCTTCATGGAACATACATTTAGTACTATTTATGTAGTATGTATAATATATTCTTGTTACATCCGTTAATTATAAAAGAACATAATTTAATATTTATTACAATGCACTTGAAGGCGATTAATTTTATACTAATAATAACATATAACATTATTTAAGTAACATTTAGAGCCTGTTAATTCTTAGCTTAAGCTTTACTTATTATAAAAAAGAACGTAATCTTTGATTACTTTAAATGTTCTAGTAAATCAATTAACTTTAATTTTAAAGTTTTTTTTGAAATTTGTTTACAGTTTTATATTCAAAATACAATTCTTGTACCATGGAGAAAAATTATAATTTTGTTTTGTAACAGCAATAAAAAAATACATTTTCAGTTCACTCATTTAACATATCTGTTCTCCATGAACAGAACTTTGGAATTTTATTTTTTTATAAACCGTGCGAAAAATCGTAAAAACTGTGAAGTATTAAAAAATTGTTAGTCATTTCATCGATCTGCTGTATAAAAACAATAGCTATTGTTGAAACCGTCAGAAACGTTGTCTAAGTGTTCAAAGACTCATCAAGTTTACATAATTAGGCAGTGCATAATTAAAACAGATGCAATTAACTGTAAGTTTTCCTTCGTAATCATAAAATTATTAATTAACATTTTATCATTTCTACTTCTTTACAATTATTCACGTTTTCGAATCATTCAATTGTTATGATTAAATGGAAATGATGGTAAAGGTGTATTTCAACCTCTCTTTGTAAAAGGGTCGAAGTGTACTTTTCGGATGTGCTTTGACCTCTTGAAAACGAGTGGTTTTAAATATCTCAAATAATATGTTTTGTACCAATAAATGAAAGTTTCAGTGGTAATGACTGTCATTAACTCTTGCTTTCTACATAATTTTCGTTTTGTGGCATATAAACTTGAATGTATTTGAATAAGAGTCAATTTTAACCTCGAGTTCGTAATTATTTTTTAAACCATATGAAATCCCATAATGGAAGAGATTATTCACTTGCTGCACTGAAAAAAGGATTTTTGAAGAATTTATTTTGAAAAATTAAAACAATTCTTTTTAATTCGATTTTAAAATTTTATTGTAGTATACAAAAAGCGTGAGAAACTAATTTTTTAACCATAACAATTATTATTATGGTATTCGTAAGAACTGCTGGTATCGGGTACTGTTTAAAAAACCTTTTTTTTGTGACAGGTGTATCTTCTATAGGAATCATCTGAAATCGAAAATACAAATGACATCTTATTAATGATACTAAAAACTATAGTCCCTAATGGAAGGATTGTGCAAAAATCAATTATTAACGAATTGGCGGTACTATAAATTTTCAATAGTAAAAATTGGTCGAATAGTAATCTAAGAGTAACGAATGGCACTGATATCGCCCTGGCTAGATAAGTAATCTCATTGGAACCACATTAATGCCATGCGTTAAACTCCAATCACAGCCCGATCAATTTTTACTTGGGTTGAAGGTATGCTTTTCGCCGCAAAAATCGGTCTTTGAACAGTAGTAATAATTTCATAAAACAAAAAAAAATCTAACGATTGCAGACTGCAGAAAGTAGTTCTAAATAAAATGAAAAAAAAAGAAAAAAAATTGGATGAATGTGCTTTAAAAAAAAAAGTCACCTACTTTAAAAAAATGTTTTTGTGAATATCACTGTTAAATTTTTCATTTTTTTAACATTCCAAATATAAATAAATGCTTCATCAATTCTTGGACTAAACCGAAATTTTTCAGTTTCAATAATAGCGTCTAATGCTTTAATTCGCTCTTCGGATCTGGTGATAAGAGATGAGGGCTTGGTTTGTGTTCTTTCGTGCTGGACGTACGAAAGCAATATTTTTCCGCACTTTTTTGTGTCTAATTTCTACAATTTTGATCTGAATACCTTGCGGGTTTGACACAAGGTTCTTGAATATATTTTCTTTTAATTTATAGAAGAAACAATTTTTTCAAACCGGACTTGTGGATATAACCCATTAAACACTGAATTAATGACCAGGCAAAAAATTAAACGGAAATATTTTATCGCTCTCTCTCTTTGAATTATAAGAGAACGGAAACGTTTTTTTTATTAAATTAATAGTTAAGTGAGATAAAAATTGTATGAATAAAATTGATGGTTTTTAACCCTAATTGTTAGTATCGGAATTTATAAATTGCTTATTCATTTGAATCATATAAATTATTTTGAAATCAAATTTTTTAATTGTTAATGAGGAAAAGTGAATTGATACGATTTCGAATGTAAAAGTTGAATAAACATCTATTTATACGCTCATCAATAAACCGTATAAAATACGAATTAAATTTGTATAACTAAAACTTTTGTATTGTTACAAAATTATAGATTTTATTTTTAACGCCATATTAAGTACTGTTACCTTTCTTTAATAGAAAAAAATGGTATATGTAAAAATTTATACATTAATTATAACAATAACGAAGACTTTTAATTGAAACATTTTTAATAGCATGTTATCTTCATCTATATGCAAGTAATTATATTTTGTCTACTTGTTTATTAAAATATACTTTGCTATTTCAAAATAAGCGATTCAGTCGCAATTTTCATTCCACAGAATTATTTTGCTAAGTTTTAATTTGAAACAATGTTACCTTAAATTATAACACAGAGAACATTTGATTTTAATGTAAAAATGTACTTTTACAATAATGCTACTCAAAATTCATTCATAAAAAGGTGCTGGATATCACCACAATTTTTAAGAACTTATCTATTGATATTATTAATTATACTATTCATTGAAATCATACTTTCATAAATTATTTATGTTTAAAGGTCTTCTTTATCTTTTTATAATGCATGAATTATATTTTTTCAGATCAGATCATTTGTCTTATAAATTATAGAACTGATCAATATTTAATGAAGCCGCAATGTTTATTTTTAAAAATTAATGTACTGATGACTTCATTTTGCTTTTATGAAATTAATTTTGCATGAATAATGATATAAAAATTACAATACGATTAGAACTTTGCTTGTTTATACATAAAAACTTTTACTAT
>JABFQD010005981.1:0-10200 GCA_022817045.1 Psix sp. ZL-2020
TATATTCCAAATGTAACACGTAGTTGTTATATTTAATTATCTTATAATTGTTCTGTAATTAGATTTTATTTCGAAATTATTTTGTTTTGTTTGAATTAAATTCAATGTCTTGTACATAATATATTGAAATTTATGTAATTTATTAAAATTACAACAAAAAGTTTACTAGAATAAGAAAAATGTAATGCTACAGTAATAACAATTGCGATTATCACAGCAGGGATGGAAATTATATATACATCAAGATAACTCCATTTTTGCTGTTAAGTGTGAAAATCTAGCTTCATGAACAGAATTAACATAATTTCATTGCAAATTTAAATGCGGCAGTTGATTGAAACACATTTCTTAAAATAAATGTGTTATAAAATCTTACTCAAGAAACACATATCGTGTTATAATTTAATAATTGATATTATTGATTTGAGTTATAAGTTTTTTAATATGTAACATAATGCATATAATATATTCCATAGTTTTGGAAAATGATGATACTTTAAACAAATCGAAAGTACAAAAATTCACGTACAACTTTCATTACATAATTATATATCTGCAATAAAAATTTTAGCTTTAAAATGTAAAGCGAAAGTAACTATATAATTTATTCATATGTAGCAAATAGAACCGAAACGGTGCCAATTCTATGAATCTATTTTCACAGTTCAATTTTTTTGAAATGTTTTTTAGAAATTATAATTTTTTAACACGTGTATCATTCATACATTAAACTTCCATTTAAAATAAATATTCGATAGTTAGTTTTTAATGTAATGCTTAGTTATTTCATTTTTATACAAATAATTCATGTGAGATTCATTAACAAACTTTTTTACTAAGTTTTGTAACTTATGATACTAATTAACTATCATCTTGTATACTGCTTAACTAATAGATTCAAATGTAGTAACTGCTATTAATGTTTTACGTAACATTTTTTATCTTCCTTAGATTTTGTGTGTAATAAATTCCGTGTAAATTTAAAACTTAATTATTATATAAGATATTTAATATGAATGTTAATATAAATTTAAGGCAAACCTCTCTTTCTCTCCTTTAAAATCTAAGTAAAACAGGAAAACATTTTGCATATATCTCGTTTCACGTATAAAAAAAATCAATAGTTCAAAAATACAAAATTGAACTTATGAAAAGTATTATTTTTAATTTAAAAAAATCACAATCGCTATTGAAAAACGGAATTCGTTTTTCCAAGTATTTAAAATGCTAAGAAAATTCTTTGCGACGAAATATTATAAGTTATCATATTAAATCATAGTGTTATGCTCTAATATATAATTTAAATTCACTCGGAGGATTTAATAAAAACTAGCAGTTCAGATTAAATGTTTAAGCTAAATGAGATTCAATTGAAAATTAAGTCACCTGAAGTACTCAGTTAAGTTTACTAAGAAATTTATATAGTTGAATGTTGGCCAATTAAACATAGATTTGTTTTTTTCGATACGTCAGTCCGATTAAAATAATAGTAATAAAATCGAAATAAGTCATTAATTTTTATTTGAACCAAGTAAATGAAGTAATACAAATAAAACTTGTTTAGCCTTTAACTATAAATAAACTGAAATCATAGTATACAAATTAATATAAAATGGCGTAGACAGGTAATAGTTTACTAAAACAATAAACAATTCAAATGTTTTCATATTATGTATAATGGTATTAATTAGTACACTATTATGTCTTATATTCTCTCATTTTACGATTTCATAAAATTCAATACGCAAAAACTTTAGAATTAATTAGAATTATTATTATACATAAACTTCAATTACACGGGTAATTAGTATCAGTCTTTCAACGGAGAGTGATAACAAAATAAAAAAGAATTTATTCTACTATTTTTGTCAAATACATTATTATTATCATCAAATAAATATGTTTCCATATCTATTATTATAAATAACATTTTCAAAAAGCTTTCGCATACATATAAATAAATCTATCTATATTCCGATGTTCTCTGTATCATCTCATATAAAAAAATTACAGCCTATCTATTTTCCGCGATAACTACTGGGATTGAAATTGATCCTCTTGCATTAATAAATGCAATAAAATTCAATTCATGTGAAAACATATTTTATTCCAATCAAAATATGGCCAATCAAAAAATGTCGATCTGATGAAATTAATCACAATCAATCATCGACGTCTACACCTGATATCGGCAACTTTAACATTAAATATTGCAAATAGGAAGTTGGTTTCACTTTGTAAAGACGAAATTGAAATACACCCAGGAATAAAGCTATTATATTGACCAGACGATTGTGATCTACACGATCGATGAAATTAATCAACGCAGTTTGAACTCCCAAACTTGAAGAGTGGCCAAAACTCGATCGTCCAAGTAAGATCATTTAAGCTAAGGTGGAGGGGACAAAAAGACTTGGTAACGAACACGCCAAAAAAGCACCTGCTTTGGTCGCGCTATCGCGTCATCGGGTGGCAACGAAGAAAAGAGCTGGAGAGCCGAGAAGTTAAAACGATCTTATCTACTCCGAGTCCAGCAGACCACTTATATCGTTAATTGCTCTCACTTCCGTTACCGCGTGCGTGCGCGCTATTCGCGTTTACGTGTATTCACGAGCGGGCTTCTATCCTTGGGCTTGACCATTAAACGGTGTTAAATTGACCTTGAAACGTAAAATTACGAAAGGAAAGAGATCGAGATAGCACGGAAAAAGAAGAGGTGAAAAAAATGAAACAGTCCAAATATGCTTATGATTACCAACGAAACTTGCCATTGGGATGTTAACGCAATGCAAAAAGTTAATTTCAGTGTATGCTGGAATTGGAAATGATGTAGATGCTACTGTGACTGTATATTACAGATTTGCACACATTTCATGGCCAGTTTTATCTATTTCATTGTAACATAAATACTTCTTTTTGACAAAATTATGTGTACTGAGTCAGATAGGAAAAATTATGTAAAAAAGCAATCGTTGATAAAACACAATCGGATGACAATACAACCATTTGACGGTTTAATCGCGTTAATAAATATGTATAATTGAAGATACTATTGAAACAAAAACGTTGCAATGAACAATTTATTCAAATGGTTTCAATTGTTTCTCACGTGAATATCTCTTAATGTTTATGCGCGGCGGCTTTTAAAAGCGGACATAAATATTTATTTTTCAATAATGAATTTACCAAGCTTATAAACGTTTTTGACAAGATTGTTCACTAGTAACAAAGCGTCGTAACTATTGTTCATGTAGTACATTTTTTTTTTTTTGCGAAAATTGAAAAAATGTTTAAAAATAATATACAATTTAATATAACATATATATTATGTTCAAACTTTTGAACTTAACTATTTTTATTTTGTTTTGTTTTGATGACATGTTCATTGATTGAAAATTCTTAAGTGTCTTCTCGTTGACATGACAGAAATAAGACATAAATAATTCGGACGACAATTTGCTCTAACTCGCGTAAGCGCGTGCGTGTCGCCGCGCACAAACGGGACCAATTTGCATGCGCGGTCTAACAAGGTGAATGTGGTCGACATAATCGATGGCTCTGTTCGTTGCCGGCGCTGTAATCGAGTGTCGAATATCGCCAGTTGTCGATGTGCGAGATTTGTCACATGCACCATCGGAGCCAATCGATGACAAATTGCATGCGTGACGAATAGCGCGACTCGCCCGCGGAATCAAACACAAACTCGTAATTTGTTTCCATTCAATAAGGCCGCAATGATTACATAACGAAATTCATTAATACGCTTATTGTTTCCTCAGATCTTCATTCCCATTCGAATTTCTTCATCAAAATCCAACACAAATTACGAAAAGAGAACAAAATTAATAAAGCAACTATGAAATAAAACAAAAAATTAAAGTACGAAGAAAATAAAAAATTATAAATATATAAACATATGTTTAAAAAATATAAACGTGTTACTATTTTATTAATAAGTACGAAAAAGTTGTAACTCTCGCTGAAGTTAAATCACTCATTAATTCAGTTGCACGAAACTTTATATTCAAATCTGGCTTTTTAAAAATGAAAGGTTGGAAACAAACAGTTTAAATACATCCGCAATGGGTTTATCAGCGTCTAAGATATGCAGGCGGGAATTAAAGAACAAAAAAACTAAGTGCGAAACGCGACGGACAATTTGTTATCTTGATCAAATGCTTCAGTTCGAATCATACATATTTTAATGTTATAAATCTCTTGACACTCGAGCTTCTTCGAATAATTTGTATATCTAGTGCGAGATAAATATTGAGTTGCATACGCTTTTAGTGTTATATCAAAACTGCATTACTTATGTTAGCGGCAAACAGCGGATAACAAATTTGCATATTAAATCAAACTGATTCCAAGTAATGTCGACAAAACGAAAATGTTAATCATCGGAATTCTTCCTATCTTGAATATATTTATAATATTGACGAATAATTATTGTGAAATGTTTATACTATAATGATGTTATACTACAATTTCTCATTTAAATCTTGATAGGTATTCCCGATTACTTTGTTATTAAAATCATTGTATGATTAATTGAATAAACAAATTAACATTGTTACCGTTAATGTAATTAGTTCATAAATATTTGCTCGGTTGACAATCATTTCATACCAATATTACATAATTACCATAAATGATAATTATACGGCTGAATTATAAATGAGAAAACCCAGTCTAATTAATGGATAGCTGATCAAAGATATGAATTTTGAGGGCTATAAGCCTGAATATACATTACGTTGTATTTGTGTTTTGGCAACACTCGATGCAAGCGTTGCCGAACATGTCACCTGGTGAAGGGACAGGGACTCTCTAATAACTGAAAGCAATAACTTTTATCGTATGTTCATTTGTTTCGTAATGCATTCACTTTATCAAAAGACACATTTAAAAAAACAGTTTTGTTTTTTATCTTAAATTTAAAACTTTCACGAAATGTATTGTGTGTATTTTCTAGATAGAACAAGGTAGAAGAAAAAATTGAAAGAGAAGAAAACCAAAATTCAAAAAGATAAATTACATTAATGAAAACCGTATATAAACTTAAAATACAATTTTGAATTTAATATAAAAAAAGAGATATGTATTTTAGTAAACGCTTGATTTATTGTAAGAAAATATTTCTCTTTCTAATTAATTAATTTCTGAATTATAACATGAATTCCAATAACTATTGATATATATATTTCCATTGCTGAAGTGAAAGGAATTTAAAGTGGAATTTTGTTAGATTTGGTCTAAACCTATCTGAAGATAGGTTGACGTTATTCTTTTTCATTAAGAAAACTCATTTCAATTTACGCAATACACTGAACTTGTTCTCAGTTTTTTCACCAATCCAGAAATGAGTGTAAAAAATAGGGACGAATATAATCTCCTTATAAATCCTATATTAAGAAAATCTCTTAGATTAATTTGAAGAAACGTACGAATTATTCTGCTCTTAATATTTTTATACGTTGAAATAATTGTATTTTGATTAATCTTACATTATTAGAAGAACAACACTGTTGAGTAATAATTCAGTTAAAGATAAGAATATCATTGATATAATTTAAATTTCAAATGAGTAAAATATTAAAATGCTTTAAATGACTACTTGCAAGAAGTAATGATAATTGCATGTAAAGTATATATGCTTTCAAAATAACCATATCCCTTTTATTAAGTTCGCATAATCAAAAAATGTTTCAATACCATCTCCTCTATTTTATTGTATCTTCATTTTTATAATTAATCATTACCGATAAAAAGTTCGTAAAATGACTCGATTTCTACCACTTAGAAACTTTCATCAAAACTAGTTTCGTTATAGATATCACAAATGTTTCATTTGAAGTATTCCATGTTTTATTACCTAGCTCTTTCAACATGGACATAATTACAAGCACTCAAAAGCAAATTACCTAAATGCACGAAATTATAAAACGTTGTTTCTAAACGCTTCTAAAAGTTTTGTCTATATTATAGGAAGGATAAAAAATGGTTTTATTTAGTGCAAGTAATGACATGTTATCTATTTTATGGCTCACATAGAAACGAAAACATGCACAACGAATTTGCGCTTGCCGACTGAAAGGCTACTCTTCAGTATGGTAATAAGTTATCTTTGTGCCATCTCCGGCCTACTTTATTGCGAAACAGATGGCCTCTTACAATAAGACATTAAGACACCTTGTTTATAAACTGATACCTCTGCTCAATCCAAATGATATGTTAATCAAGGGTGCAAGCGAAACTACAATAAATTAACCAATACAAGGATCTGGCGAAATAAAAAGCTAATTAACAGCGGGACAACTTGCGCTATGTATTCGATGATTCATTGAGATCATATTTGTATACGCTTATCGCCAGTCTAGCAATAGCATGCTACTCCGATGCCCAACTGTACACGTATTCATAGGCCCGACATTAGACCTCGTGTTCCTTTTTGCGTTATCTGTCAGCTAATTAATTATCATGATCGTGATATCGCGTGAATGTTTAGCCAACAGTTACCTCTTTTGCGTCAAATCCCTTCGCGCGTTCGCTCGCACATGTCGACGCGCCAGCCATTTGAATATTGTAATTAGAAAGATGAGACCCGATTGGTCAGCCCAAAGCCGAGCTTTTGTTTCGGCGGACATATGGCGCCGAACAATTACCGCGCAAAACTAGCCGCGACACAAAGCCCATCCGGCAGGACGTCAGAAAGCCGCACTATCTTCGTCATCGCACCTTTTTTCACTTCATCTCCCCGAATTCGTTTTCATTTGTAAACACTCCTGTTCGTACATTTTTTTACTCCAATTGGGGATTGCGCTGATCTTTTTTCCAGATTAAACGCTCGCTAACTTCCTGATACCCAATTGCGATACGACCACTGCAAGGTTGCCCATGTTAGTGTACGGAGCAAACAGCTTTTTTCTTATTATCACAGGAATTTAAATTACTTCATTTAACTCATTTTAATATGAATGACAAACGTATTCTATACTGATTTGAAGCTGTTAACTTTTTGAAGCGTAATGCTCAAGTTTAAGTTATTCCTTTATATTGTATGTTTTATGTATACGTTAATGTTCGCGTTAATACATAAAAATGTATGAATGTCAACATTGGAATTTGAAAAAAGTGTTTAAGCAACAATTATTTCCTTGATCTTTGAACAAATGGAATAAAATGAAACTAACAGTCATTTTTAGACAGTTTTTTCTATCAAAAAACTGTAGCTTTAGCAGCGATTTTCTTAGTCTTTATTTCTCTATAATAAAAACTATCTTTTTCTACATTGTTGAGAACTCCCTTTGAGAACTCCCTCCAACAGGTTTATAAATCATGGAACTCATTTGGATAAGATTAAACAAACAATTTTTTAACTAGAAAGTTTATTTACAAAATTATTCAGTTGCGTCATGTTTAATCGTTTCAGATGCCACAAATTATACTTCACTTAGAATATTACACCATAAATCCCGATGAAAATCCGCTTATGATTTTCCGTCCTATAAGATTAAATGATAGTCCTGTTTCGACGTCATACGAGCGTACTAATTCCTAAAGACATCAAGGCTCACAGTGGTGTAATTATTTTCATGTTGATCGATATGTAATATGAAATGTGTCCAAGTGGTTTTCGCTAATACATATATACCGCAATCGTATGGCAAGAACTGCAGAAATTTGAAGTAGGCGTTAAACTTACAGAAGCTGTTTCACTTGGCAGATATTACGGTAGACAGGACTTGTAAGGACTGCTTGCGAGAAATTGATAAAGTGGGTGACAAGTCGTTAAATCACGACAGGTTCATGGCGTGATATATTTTGAGTATTCCTCCTTTGAATTTGCATCAGTGTGGTGACAAACTAACAGACGTCTATAACGAAAATACCTCAGGAGATTAAATTATATATCCGCTTTATTCGAGGACATTTTCTCTACTAAAGGCATTACTAGGCACATTACACATTTCTTCATTTTAATCGAATTCAACTTTTTTCAAATTAAACAATTTTTATAAATCTCGTATTGTATGACACTAAATAAATCACAGTACTGACATCAAATTTTTGCTGTATAATTGAAAAGTGCCAGGGTGTACTTGAAAAAGTATCGAATTTATTGTAATACATTTTATTTGTTTATGTATATTTTGAATATTTTTCAAAAAATTATTATTTTTTATCTGATAAAAATAATTTATTTCATCAAGAATAATGCTACTGCATCAATAATTTTTATTTTTAAAGTAATATTTTCATATTTTTATGGAAGCAGCGAGTAGTTAATCTCTTAATGTTAGTCATCAAGTTTTACTATTAAAATTGTAAAAGAAGTGTAATAACTACATCATTTATGTAATTTTTTTTAATTTTAAAAAGCGTCTTAATGTTAAATGTTATATAATGGATTTTGGTTTTTGATAGGTTTTTTTTATTTCTGCTACTTTTAACACGACATGTGTATTTATATCTGTTTTCAATAAACCCTACCCCTTTCAGATACAATTCATGAAAAACAAAATTATCGTAATTCGAACTGTTTATGTTTGAAGCGGTTATTTTGTTTCCATTTTTTATTCTCGCGAGACGAAGGTCGAGTCCACTTTTGGTTCATCATTCTTATTCCGTGAGAACTCCCTCTCCATATTTTGTTCGTTCAATTCCGAAATGAATCTTTCCGAACGTCAAAGCCGCAAGATTGATGAAGAATCATTTAGGCAAAAGTAGCTCGGGAGACTATTAATTGCCACAAAAGAGCCGCCATTCGCGGCGACTTTAAAGGAACGAACAATTAGTTACTTTAACCAAATTGTCTTGCGAACAATGGTACTGCTTTAACGGATGAAAAGTAGTTTTCGGGAATATTGATCGGCGAATGAACAATTTTTGAACTCTCTTACATGCACGGTCCTTTTTTCTTGAGGACTATTTTATACGTATCATTGTTGATTGTCGAACTGTTTGAAAAGGAATTTTTCGGAAATGAAGTCAAGTATACGAAGTGAAAAATAATTAAGACGTGTGTTTAATGTGGTAGATTTTTCATTGATATGGTAATAGAAGTCAGATACAGTTAAATTCAGAAGATTGATTTCGTTTAGATTCGTCATTATACACACGTAAAAAAGTCAATGAATGAATAAGAAAACAAGTTTTTCCAGATAGACTCAAATATTAACTCGAATTATTCCGCAATAAATCATTATTTACTTTTATACTCACGCGGAAGGGAGAAAATGCGATTTGTTCCAGACTATACGCTATATTCTTCAAAGTACTTACAAATGTTTTGCTTTTCCAGATATGCCGTGGTCATACTATAAAACAAAAGTCGTCCTCAAGAAATAATATATTTAATGTACAATACCGGTAATCTAAGATCATAACTGAGAACAAATGAAAACAGTATCCAAATTTGGAAGTAGCTTTTTAAAAATACTTTTTATAATAAATTTTTAAAATTATTGTTAAATTCATTTTTTTAATTTATTTTATTGAAAATATCTCAGTCCCAACCATTAAATATAATAATAACAACTCAAAACTTTTACCGTCAAACGACAGCGTAAAAAGAAAGCTTAGTTGAAATTCATACATATATAGGAAATTTTGTTTTATTTACAAAGTTATCATACAGCAATCAAAGACATTGACATCGTTTAAAAGCTTATAAACGTGTTAAAATCTTGTCAGGCTTATCTAACGACCAAAAATATATTAATATATGTAACGCATAAATTAAATAAATGAATAATTAACAGTTCAGATCTATGAATATATCATGTAGATGATAATAACTCAGATTTATCAAAAGCCCTCTTATAGCTTTCTAAACCACTTTATATAACTAAGCATATTTTATTTTTTATTTAAATACTTCTATTATAAATAGAACTTTTATTTTGTTGTTTAGTAAAGCTTTTCCTATGCTTCGACTGATCAGTTATTCATATAGGAACTACTAGTTTTATATTTATCATCTAAGTATATACAAAAAATGTGAAACCCTCTTTGATTTGTCGACTGCTATATTTTAAATTATCTTATTACATCGTTTGAAAGTTATATTATTTTTATTATATTGATTAAATTACTTAGGGATTTTACATTTGATAAAATTCCAGTTGAGCAAAAACATTTCTGCAAAACTAATTTGAACGTTATGTGCCCATATTACCCAACAAATTCGGGCTTACC
>JABFQD010005982.1:0-10200 GCA_022817045.1 Psix sp. ZL-2020
TTGTTGTTTGTTTTTTTTTTTTTGTTTATTTTTTTTATTGTTGTGATGTTATGTTTATTATAGAGATTTAAAGTCTAGTATGATAGATTTATTATAAGATGGATAGTAGTAATCAAATAAGTGAGGAGAATGATATAATAAAATTTTTTAGAGAAATGACAGCTAGGGGAAACAAGAAGTGAAGGTATGGGATTGAGGAAGGGCGCGGCGAAGTGGTGGGGGGAAGGGCTTTACATAGTATCATAAAATTCCTTATTTATTATCACAGTCTGGTCCTCCTCGCATCTACAAACTCCATTCTTCTCCTTTTTATCACGTTTCTCTTTCTTATCCTCTTTTCTCTTTCTTCTCTGTTCAAGTCCGGATCTATCCCAATTTTACACCTTCTTCTTAATACTTCTTCACTTTCTTAGTCATTACTCAACTTTACCTTCATCAGAACGATTTTCTCGTTTCCCTTTCTATGACTAAGCTTCTTATCCTCACGTCCGCCTGCAACGTGTCTTTGATAAAATTTTTGTTCCTCATTATAAACTCTTTGTCATCCCCTCTCACCCTGTCCATCCTCACTATAATTTTGTTCTTCCTTTCTTCTTTCTCTGCTTCCTCTTTCTTTTCTTCCAACTCCTCATCCAACTCACTAGCCTTTATACTTATATTGTTCGCCCAAACAATAGTTTTATCATACTTCCCTTGCCACGATTCCAGCATCTCCCTGTTTCTTTTACTCACACTACGCCTTCTGTCTTATTTTTCTTCAACCTTCTCACTTGTCTTTGTATCTCCTTATTCGTGAGTCTGTTCTTTATCCCATTTGCTGCGTTCTTCTTCCAGCCCTTCTTTACTAAATCGTTCACCTCCCTTGACATTTCTCATTTAGTGAGATCTCCACTCTTCCATAGAAAAACCTTCCGAGATTCCTTCTTTTTTATTCCAATACTTACCTAAATACTCCCAAGTTTCCCCTTCATTCCTAATTGGTTCTATTTCCTCGACTTTTTTCTCACTCCACTCCCTTCTTTTCTTCATATATAGTTTCCTATATTTTCTTCTGCTATCCATCCAGTTTCCATCCATATTGCTCCATCTGCCTCTGCTGTTTCCTTTTTTTCTAACAATCACTTTTTGTGTGTCTTCACACTTCTTATCTCATCATAAGTCCTCTCCGTTCCCTCTTATTTTCTTAATCATTACTATTTCCCTTATAGTCTCTTTCAGCTTCTTCCAATTTTCTATCCTTCCATCTACATTCCAGTAAATCTTTAGGTCCTTTTGTGAAAACATCTCGTATTGACTTGCCCCCCATAACTGTGTCATCCTCTCTGAACTTTCCGTCCCTCATACCCGAGCCACCTTCATTTTCCTTGTTAATCAACATACAGATGAGCATATGATCTGATTCTATCTTTCATATCACTTTCATTTCTTTCAATTCCTCCTATGCTTCTAGATTGACTATCCCGTAATCAATTATCGTTTTGCTGTTCTCCCTCATATATGTCCATTGCCCCTCCTTATCTCCTTCCGTATTTCTATTCAATACCACCAGTCCATTCTCCTCAATCCAATCCCTCAAGATCCTACCTTCTTTATTTACTGTTTCGTCTTTCGATATTCGTTCCCAATGTTCATTTTACTCCTTACAACTTCTCCACTCATCTAACCTTGCGTTAAAATTCCCTCCTATACACACCTTTCTATCTTGATTCATCATTAGTTTTTCACTAATCTCCTCCAGAATTGTTTCACTCCCCGATTTATTATACACCGTAAAAATGTCCCACTCTTCGTTATCCACTTTCAATGTTCTGCAAATCATACCTTCTGTTTTTTTAGCTACATTGACCTCTTCTAGGCCCTCCTTTATATCGGTAACTATGCCCCCTTTAGCTCTCTCTTTTGAATAATCCCACAGCACTCTCTTTCATCTTTACCCACAGCAGTTTCCCCTCACTACTACTGAGCTCGTTATATTTTTCAGTCGCACCCGCTCCTTTCTTCACCCCCAGTTTCTCCCTGGAAAACTCTCCTACCTTATCTTTCTTCCGCTACCTTCTATCCAACCAAATATAATCAAATTCTTACTTTATTCTGCCTTCTCCTTTAACTCTTCCAATTTTCTTCCTATTCTATCCCTTTCCTCCCTCCAGAGCTCTTCTTCTTTTTCCCTATCGGACGAATGAATGCGAGCGCCAAGTGCCAGTTTCAGGGCTAGACCGTACCTCGGTTTGGAAGAATAAATAGAATCTTATTTGGTGATCTTTTATAATTTCCATCAGTAAACGCTGAACCTAAATTTTGTGAATTATCTCAAATAACTTTGCTAAAGTACTTAGGATGTTTAAGCATAATAAATTTATGGAAAAAACTATTCGAATATGACGAATTGGGTATAAACATGCATCAACAAATTAATCATGCATATAAAGAGATTTTAAGGAAAATTCATATATGACATTTGGCAACACGTGATTATGAAATATTAAGAAAAAGAGTTTTAAATTTTGAGATGTGCAACTTGATTGAGAATTGGGTAATTAAACTATGCAATTATTTGTATAGTAAGAAATCAGATATGGTGTGTTTACTTCCTACTTGCGATATGTGTAATATTCTTAATACTAATATGTTAAAAACGTTACCAGGAGAAGAAATAATCGTAACAGTCCTTGATTTAATCAACTGTCTTAAATATTTGAAAAAAAAAAATGATAAGCTATCAGGAATGAATTAGAAGAAAATGATAATAAAACAGTAGGTATTGCTAAAGTTATTAAATTAAAATATGTGCAAAAGTAATGGTCAGAAAAAACATTGATGCTACAATTGGATTATTAAATGGCACAATTGCCACAATTTCAATTGTTGTTAGATATCAAATAACTAATTAAATTGAATATATACAAATAAGACTATCATTAGGAGAAGTACATAAAATCAAAAGAGTTAATCTGAAATTTGAATTATGCTGTAATAAAAACATTTTACGAAAACAATATCCCGTATGACTGAGTTATGCCATAACGATACATAAAAGTCAGGGGTTGAGTTTAAAAGGAGTTATTATTGATGCTGGTAATACTATATTTAATGCAGGTCAAGCGTATGTTACATTTTCTCAAGTTACTTCTTTAGATAGATTACATTTGATTAATTTTGATCCAAAATCTATAGCAGCTGATTCTCGATCTATTGAAACATAGAATCGTTTGATAAAATTGAAATTTGAATCACATAAAAATACAAATGTTTTTTAAAATAATATAAAAAAGTTTTCGATAATGTATGGTGATTATCAAAAAATATTCGTTGAGTTCGAACAAGTGAAAATTGAGAAAAAACATTCCAAGAAAACTTGAAAGGTTTTCTCAATTTAGATGGTACATCTTGTTATGCAAATATTGTAATGCAATGTGTGTCAGATGTCCCAACATAATAGAAATAATACAGCAAAGTAATCAACAAAATGAATTTAAAAAATTAGCCATAAATTATCAATTGAATAACTTCTTACTAAAAACCGCAGATTTAAGAAAGTTCGTTGATTCAAAATATTGTGAAAGTATTCAACAAGATGCTGCAGAGTTTTTTTTATTGATTTATCTAATAAATCTCATATAATTAAAAGTAATTTTGAATTTTAATTAGTAACAATTATAAAATGCAATTCATGTGGATTCATTAACAGAGAAACTGTTGATATGATTTTTTTGCCAGTGCCAGTAAAGTATATTGAAAAAGCTATGCTTCAAACAGTAATAAAGTCTGAATATTCAAAACGGACCATAACTGCAGAAGGCATTTGTCCGAAATACCGAAGAAATAGTTTATTAGATTATCTGGAAATACGAAATGGTAAGAATTTATTCATTATTTAGTTAAACATATTCCAGAATAGTGATCATAATCAAATCATTAAAAGAAATTTTCTTGTTACCAATCTTTTAATTGATAAAATAAAAATTGGTGAAAAATGTTTCAAAGTTTCAAGCGCAATACTACACCATGGAGAAGATGTGCAATATGGTCATTGCACTTCTATAGTAAAAAATCGAAAAAAAACGGGTGGACTCAATTAAATGATAACATACAATCAAATGTATCATGATCGAATATAGTAAAGATGTATATATTATTTTCCTTCAATAACTCTAAGTTGTTACAAATATATTGTAAGTTTAAATTCGTAACTCTGCCACTATAAACATTATATATTTTCGGGTTTTGGAATATACAGTATTGTTTTTGCCTCAGATTGATTTTGGTCAACTTGTAGCTATTTTTGTTTGGAGGACCATGGAGATGGTCAATAAAAATGCATTAATATATGAGCCAGTAATTATCAATTTATTGGCTTGAAGGTGGAAAAGCTTGTAGGCATAAAAGTCACCGAAATATTTGGTTTGAGCTGTCCTTGTTTGCTGCACCGGTCGGACATCGGTGTTTCTCAAGCTCGTAGACTGAATTCAAATTTAATATAATTTGGAGCATTTTTGTTAATTTTATTTTCCTATCAGCGTTATCTGTTATCAGAGCGTCAGCTGATTTTAATTTCAGAATTTCATGTCCGATTATTTTTGAGGTTTGTATACGTCTTTGTCTTTCGTGTCGAAAGACCATATTTGCAATTCTTTCTGTTACATTAATTTCATCATTAATTTCGTTAGTCGGTCGTCAATTCTGGTAGCAGAATTTTTCGGTTATATAATTACACGAAACTATCAGAAACCGAACCAGCTCTTTATATTTAACAAAATTGTTAACAAAAAATTGTAATTTGTTATAAACAATTTTTTGGTTGAACATTTTTAAATATAAAATTTATATTGGTCCTTCAAATTACGTTGCGTTTCGCACAATATTCTAAATTGTATATTACAAATTCCCGTGAAAAATATACAGCGGCGTTTTATTTGAAGAAATTGACAAATTTATAATTAGAATCCAATCTGAATACAATATTATTTTATTACTACAATGTGAACTTAAAAAGTGAACTATATTACCATGACTCACTTATATTATTCAAACTGTGGAGAGATAATAGTAATCTGTTGCTGAACGAATTTAGAAAAAATATGAAGATACATTGCTAGCAATTAAAGATGAACTTTCTCCAGCAGTTGAATATCATAAAACTCATAAAAGCTAAAGGGCTACTTATAAAAATGGAAGAACAGATAACAAAACACATAAATGAAGAAACTGAAAATGAGAACAAAAAAAATTATGCAGATTACCCAGATGAGTGTGTGCCAATGAATCTGGATAATGCAATGAAGGACTTCGCTGATGTAGCTGACAAATATGAAAACGAAAATCTGGATGAAAAGATTGAGTGTCTTAATGCCGGTGAGAAATGAGTTTTTGAAATGTTATTCATATATTATGTTCTAATGATAGCATTTTGTGTTTATATGAGATTAAAGAAGGCGGTACTGGAAAGAACTTTCTTATAAAAAACATTAGATGTTGGATCAAACAAATACTGCAGATTGAAGCAGATACGACTGTATCTGCTTCAATTGGTATAGTTGTTTTTAATATAGAAGGATTATATTATATATTATTATATTATATAGTTGCTTTCATTATAGAAGGAAACAATCTATACATAGATTGTTTCAACTTCCTGTTGAGCATGAATGTACTGCCAAATATTCATCTCTTTCTGATGCAGCAATTAAAATAGTAAGAGATCAATTAAAAGAAGTGACTTTTATACTTAACCACGAATCTATGATTTCCAATGTTGTTGTTTAATGTATATTCCCATACGACTGCCTGAGATATTCAATACTCAAGATCATTATGATGGATAGTTTGGGAAAAAAACATGTTTTATTTTTTGGCGACCTATTACAGCTTCCGCCAGTGCATGAAGATCCACTATTTTTATGTTTATTAAAGTCTAAAACAGAAAAATATATTGGATATGTTGGGATAGTTAATCTTTGGTTTCTATATTTTTGTATGATGATCTCTTCATTAACATGAGACAACAAGGTAATAAAAATTATTATAATATGTTATCCCAAATCCGTGTAGGCCTTATAACTAGCAAAGATATTGAAAGTTTAAAGACACGAGAAATTGCTCTTGGAGGTTCTGATTATGAAACGCGATCACAAGGCTTATGTGATTATATTGATACGTTACCAAAAAATTCAGTCTGTTTATTTTCACTATGTGCTCAATATGATATATTCAATTTCGCCATGTTATCTTGTATTCAATCAGAAAAAATTGATGTAATTGCAAACGATGTTACAGATTGTTCATCGTAAAAAAAACAGAAAGCATTACAGTTATTAGAAAAACACGGAAGATACATCACGAACTGCAGGTTTAGCAAAGTTAATAATTGTAAAATTGGTACCAAAGTAATGGTACGAAAAAATATAGATATAAAATTGAGTCACGTGAATGGTACAATAGTTACGTTAAAATCTTTCAAGCGGAGTATTTCAAATTATATCCATATTGAGAATATAACTATTGAACTAACGAACGGTCAAGAATATAATTTAGAACCTCTTAGAGTTCGATCTTAAAATATGGAACTCCTCTTCATGTAGTTTCTATAATAAGTATGTACTAATACAAAATAATGGTCAACTTTTACTAATATACAAAGAACTAGATAATTATAGATAAAAAGGTAATGAAAGTCACTTAAATTTATAGTACATTATAAATGGATTATCTAACAAAATCTTTATTTTCATATATTGATTTTTTAAATTAGTTACTATATAGATTAAATAAAGTACAATATATTTAAAGAAAATACTTTTTCGATCGAATATTATGAGGAGACAAATAGAACTAGTTGTATCTTACAAAATGGGCGATGGATGGAGCTCGTTTCATGGGCATAACTTTTTTATGATCTTTATATTACAACTTAATAAAAAATAATCGATGAATTAGTTCGGAAAGTATTTTTAAATATTGAAAAACATTAAATATCATAACATTTAAAAAATCTCAAATTACATATCTTTAAATTTTTTGTATAAAACTGAGTTAAAGCAATAAAAAATTTAGTTTCTTTCAAAGTCGCATGATTTTAATATATATAAAGTAGTTTAACTCTTTATAAGAAAATGTTTTATATGTTTGATAGTAAGTGTTTTAATACACTTAGATTTGTTTAATTTCGTCTTTGAATTTATAAAACGTTAAATTTAAATAAGTTATTCATTATTGTTATAAAAATATATGATAATACTTAATTACTTTTAAGAATTGATGTTTCGAATGTATTACATTCGGACATATTTCGATTCTTATTACGGGGACCCTATACTTATCTATAATTAAGGGATTGAAAAGATCTCAAATGGATTTGATAAGACTGAACAAATTAATCTATGTGTTGTTCTGCGAAAAATATTTAAAGTCCGATTTGGATGTGATAGACTTGAAAACTAATGTTTTTTGTTAAATTTATTGTATTTCATTCATTTTACTTTATATTTATTTTATTTAAATGCATTTAATTTTAATTATTTAGGAAAAGATTGCAAAATGATAACATTGTATGGTCTAGTAAGCAAAAGCAATTAAAATAATTACCATTTGATTTAAATATGATTCGAATAAACAATTTGTTCTGTATTTTTTGAAATATCATGAATTTTTGCAACCCTAGACAGAAATCCGAAAATCATTTAATATAAATAATTTTGTCATATGAATATCATAAAACTTTTAGAATGCAAAAATTTAATATGAAAGTACAGTCTTAATTGTATAAAATACATTTGAGAGCAAAGTTTATAATCAAATTTCATGTTTAGATTTGATTTTAATGAACTTATTAACCTTGGCTCGTTCATTTTTTACCTTCTAAAGGTAATTTTTATAATATATCAACTTTTGGTAGATAATAGTGCAGACAGTAATATTAAAATATTTAAGAGAGTAGGGGTGGAAAGAGATTGAAAGAAAAAGAGAGAAGTATAATGTTTAATTCGATATTCTTCAATGTTTAAAGACATTAATTTAAAAAATAAATTTTAATTATCTGATATATTTAGCAGGAAGGTTAGTAAAGTGTTACGAATATATAAGACTTAAGATATCAAAAATCATAATCTAATAATAATGAAATTATCAATTTTGTCTCGTATATTTTTCACCAACAAAAGGTATTTTTCTTATAGCTATTTCGATACGTAATGTAGACAATAGTTTAATGTTATTAAAGAAAGTCTGGGACCGAATTAAGAGATCGAATTTAAGAATGTCAAATAAACATTGAATTATACACTGTATAATTGATTTAGCTTCGAAACAAAGTTTCATTCATATGGCAAAATTATCTATATTAAATGATTTTTGTGCTTCTGTCCAGGGTTGCAAAAATTCATGATATTTCAAAAAATACAGAAAAAATAAAATATAACTATAGCTTTCAAAGAAAATTGGTAAAATAGTTGATCCAACATGTTATTGTCATGTTGTATTATAATTATCAATAATATATTATATATATTATATATCGTAACGAGTTTCCGACATTTACTATTATCTGACTTCATCGTGCGATGGCAGCACATAACAGTGCTAATGAAAGTTTTCTGGTTGTTGCTATTCGATCATAGTTGTTTTATGCTGTAATGTATAATCTCAACCCTTAAAAAACGATTTCATCCTAAAAGTTACGCTAAGATTGATTGTTTTTCTTTATATAATTAATTTTTCTTTTTTTAAGACTACTTTTTTGTCTGAGTTGTAATATTATTTTTTGTTTAATAGATTAAAAAAGACTAAATTATTTAATTTTTAAGTACTTTCTAAACTATTATATTAAATTTTGGTATGAAACTTATTATGGTTTACTTTTTCAGGAGATTTCTGTGCAATCTTAGAGTAACTTACACTATGACATTTTTATATAATTCAGCGTTTTCCATCATTTATTATTTTCGTCTTTGATGTAACGTTTAACTTAACGAATAGCTTGTGACGAAAGCGATATAGAGTTTTCCAGAGCTGCCAAGAAATTTCAATTTATTTTGGAAATGCTCCAAATATTAAAATTCAGATTTGGATTTTATTGACTCATATTTGAATTTGGCGCTCATATAATAATCAATCATAATAAATTGGTGATTCCAATTTATTTTGACTTATTGATAGATTTTCATTTTAATAATTAGTTTCTCATTAATTCGAATACGGTTGAGGTATTCAAACTCATCCTATCTTTGCTTTTGTTTGCGTCTGTTTATTTTGGCTAAGCGGAGGATTTTTTCGGTTACAGGGATTGACCGTTACGTCAGTTCCACTGAAGGTGTGCGACAGCATTTTCATAGTTGCGCTGTGTACAACGCTTTTGAAGACGAAAAACTCGTTACAATTTATATAAAGTCTCCGAATCTAGATTTTAATCATTTTTTTGTTAAATGCATAACATTTGTAAATACTTTATTAACAAAATAAGTTAAAATTAATTCTTAGAAAAATGTATTTTACATAAGAAGAAACTTTGGAAAACAATAACTATTGAAAATATTTTAATGTGAAGAATTTAAAAATAAATGCATTATATTGTATATTTACTTTTGGTGTTAGTGAACATACCATATTCAATTATAATTTCCTTTCTTTGTTGTTGATGATAATCAGTGTTAGTTATTTCATAGTTTAGTTTAACTTTCTTCTTGTTTTTATATAAGGTGTTTTTATCAAGCATTAAATAAATATAACGAGTTACTTCTACCAATACGTTCTTATTGTATATTATGATGGTAACATTTTACAGTAATGCATAAATTAGTTTTAACATCGAAAATTGTTTAAGTTGCCAGTTAATTGAGTATTGAATTTACAAAGTATATAAAAATTAGTTCGACGGTACTTCATTTGTGGTAGTGTGGTCAGACATTAAGGCAAAATGAAAAATATATTTTATTTTTAATTCCTAACAGTCTTACTATCAAACTTGTAATGGATTTATTATTTTTTTATAATTATATATTATAAAAAACAATGGTACAATGGATTTTTACTTTTATTACGTGAAATTTCAAATTAAGTACTAGAGTTTGGCACTTAGTTTAAATTTTATTAAACAGATTTAAAAAGTCATTTCAAGGCTATACTCCAGTTTCTCTTCATGCAACTTTACTTAAAGTAGCATTTTATTTTTATTGTAACAAAATTTTTTCTCTCGTTGCAACGATATAC
>JABFQD010005983.1:0-10199 GCA_022817045.1 Psix sp. ZL-2020
AAAATAATATTATCGTTTATATATTCTTCGTACAATCTTCATCAGATCTACTGCGCATAAAAAAACCGCCTAGTCGAGACCAAAAGTTAGATGGTCAAATAATCGTCAGTAATTTTCATCAAAATTTTTCAAAATTGTTTTTGAATAATTTGATTAAATTTGAATAATTAATTTTTGCTATGGAATTTTCGTATAATAATTTTCGAAGAAAAAAAATGATTAAAGTACGTTATTACTGAACTTCGATAAAAATATCGAGTACCGTTCTCGAAGTGACTGAATGTGCCGTTGAATAACGGACGTGTTACGTGAAGTAAGTAATATGCCCGGGACACCCCTAGAATTAGCACTTATGTAGGTAATAATTTATTTAAAAATAATTGCTGCCTGTTTTACGTGGAATTCAACAGATCACAAAGTACAATATTCTTATTATGCGCGAATTGTGGTCGGAGAAATGCACCAAAAGAACAAGTCTTTCTGGTTTTTTTGGGGTAAGTTCTTCCTTCACCAGAAGTCCTTGTGAAAACCTATTGAATAAAGTATATTAAACAATATTATTTACTTTTTGAAACTTAATATATTATAAGTTGAATTTAACATTTTACTTTTTTAATTTTTAATAAAATTTCATTTCAATTTTATAATTTGATTTTAATATAAAGTTTCAGTTTTTTATTATTCAAAATTGAACCTTGAAATTGTAAAATATTACTTATTTTTGAATATTTTCGAGGTGTTTCAATATTTAGAGGGAATAATTTATTGAAATACTTAAATCGAGATACGATGAATCGGTTAAAATTGATTTGAAGGAATTTTGAATTTAGGACTATTTGAATGGATCGTAGAATATATATGATTCGCTCATATTATCATACAATTGATTCTATCAACAAAAAAAAATTACGAACAAATAATTTATTTAGACAACTACGATCATTAAAATTGATCTCTGTCAGTGGTGTAAAAGGTAGCATACCCAGTCAAGTTAACAGGGAGATGAGGGTTCGATTCCCATCCGAGGCCAAAGAGACGTTCGACAAATCAAATTTGTTAATGTGTTGTCTAATTCAACAATTTTTAAATTTTCGTAAAATTGAAAAAATTCTAATCGAGTTACTATATAAGTGAACATTGGAGAAATAAAATATTTTTCGATTATTTATGGCTGTAGATGACTAAATTTCAACAATTACCTAGCCAGCTTTTCATCACGACAACTTAACAATAGCTTCTTAGAGGATTCTGACTAAGAACACCATTTACTTTCTCACGGAAGACTCCCTACTACTAGCACTATCAAGCCATAAACTTGATAGATCAGAAACTCCAAGAAATACATCATCGTCGAATATGAAAGAGTAAAATAACTCAACGCTGAAGCCGGATTACAACTATGTTATATATGATACACTGCTCAGTAAGGATGTTGCTATAAGAAACCCCATTACTTTTGTACACCGTACCAAATTATGACAACCATATGAGGAAAATACAAAATCCTTCATCGACTTGGTTAGAAGACACTTTCTCTCTCAACTACAATTTCGAAAACAAAATAATCAACTATAGCTGTGAGAGAGAGCCATGTTAAGGTGGTTCCATCAGTCTTTTGTGTTGACCAGATATTGTCTCCATGTCGGGCTCTGAGACCCAAACACGCCCGGGAAAAAAAATTCTAGGTCTGATCAGATCTGGAAAATGACCTGATTAGGTTAACATATATAAAATTTGATAAAATTAAATTTCATTCAGGTCTGATTTTATGAAATCAGACAAAATTCTATCCGATTAAGTCTATTTTTCAATCTGATCAGGTCTGATCATACCTGTGAAATGAGTAGGTCTGACTTTATTCAGGAACTTTTTCATAGATAATTGAGCAAAGTTAGACCCAGTTTTACATAATCAGACATGAAAAATTGTTTAAATAAAGTCAGACCTACTCATTTCACAGGTATGATCAGACCTGATCAGATTGAAGAATAGACTTAATCGGATAGAATTTTGTCTAATTTTATAAAATCAGACCTGAATCAAATTTAATTTTATCAAATTTTATATATGTTAACCTAATCAGGTCATTTTCCAGATCTGATCAGACCTAGAATTTTTTTTCCCGGGCGGGTAAACCTCCACATAAGTAGGACTCCATATAATTATTCATTAAATCCATATATAAATACGTCGTTAAAGGTATTCCTATCTTTTGATAATCACATACTGAGTTTCCATCAGCATTTTCATGAAACCCCATGGAAATATGAACAAGCCTTCTGTTACCACCCCCATACTTCAGGGAAACAAATGCTGGTGTGTACTGCTGTCATAAGTGGTAACATCATTGCCAGTAGAAGATTGTCAGTTGACAAGGAGGAATAAGCCATTAGCCAAATATGGAAGTTACCATACTACCCTGATAACCACCATTTATGTAAATGGTTTACATGGAATTTGAGTAAATGTAACTCCTCATTGTACTGCATTATTTACATAAATTGTTTACATAAAAAAAACATCCTATATAAATATCACAACGAGACCAGACATTGTACGCCGATAAAACCTTAAGGGTTATTAAGTATTTTCATTTCTAAAAGTTGTAGCCTGAAGATGTAAAAAGAATAAAATAATTAGAATAGTTCTATCAAAGATGGTCCCATATAAAAAAATAAATGTTACCAAGAAATACTACTACTTATAAATTGATCATAAAAACAAGTCAAGTTTATTAGCATGAAACAAGCTTCGATAAACGTTAACGTAACAGAGATGTCATGTTATAGTCAGAGATCAGGTGATTAGAGATGATCATATATGCTCACTGGAAACTAGAGAATTCGATAATTGCTGTTATCTCCTCTGACTGTCTAATGGTGGGCCATGACATTATAATAATTCTAATATAACGTTTATGAACTGGTATAAACATTTCTTTGGTATATTATTATATACTATAGTTTATAAAGAATATATATTTTCCAAATGAAATGTATCTACCCTGAAATACTGTGGAAACTGATCAGAAAAATCAAGTGCAGTATATGATTTTCTATATCAAATAGTCATAATGATCACATGAAATTCGCTGTCTCTATCTTCCTTATGGATATTCCATTTTAAATTTTCTGATCTACCCTAAGCATACTCTAATAACAATAATGAATTTATCAAAACTATCCAAAAACCTTTACCGAACTTATAGAAAGTTGTTTAAAGCGCCATTTTTATTCGCATACAGAATCACCTCATAGGACGAGCCTATTTCTGCCTCCTCGAGGGTGATAAAATTGACCAAGCGGATGCGCAGTTCATCTTTGTCCTTAATCAGTCGCCCAACAACATCCCTACATTACTCGGCAAAGCCTGCATCTCCTTCAACAGGAAGGACTACCGTGGCGCCCTCGCCTTCTACAAGAAAGCTCTGCGCGTAAATCCCAATTGTCCAGCCGCAGTGCGGCTCGGGATGGCCCATTGCTTTTTGAAACTCAACAACACTGAAAAGGCGAAACTCGCATTTAGTCGAGCTCTTGAACTCGATCCCAACTGTGTGGGGGCGCTCATCGGCCTAGCAATCCTAAAAATGAACCAGCAGGAACCTGACAGCATCCGAGACAGTGTACAGATGATATCCAAAGCCTACACCCTAGATTCAACAAATCCCATGGTCCTTAATCACCTGGCAAATCATTTCTTTTTCAAAAAAGACTACGAAAAAGTGCAGCGACTCGCGCTGCATGCGTTCCATAATACTGAAAATGAGGCTGCAAGAGCTGAAAGTTGCTACCAGATGGCTAGATCTTATCACGCACAGGTGAATGTCTTATTTTTATTAATAATCGAACATTTTATGAACCCTTTAAAGTATAAATAAACACCGTCTTTGTCTAATTTGTGGATTTCAAATAATTGTTCACGTCATATCGACAAAGGTACATTAACTAAAGTTAATTCATATATGTTTTATATATGTTCTATACATGTCCAAATATGATCCATGTATGACTCATATATGTTCCATGCATGCCCATACATACATTATATATGTTCTATACATGTGTAAATATGATCCGTCTGTCTCATAAATGTTCCATGCATGCCTCTATCTGTTTTATATATGTTCTATACATGTGTAAATATGATCCGTGTGTGTCTCATATATGTTATATACATACCTATATATGTCTTATATATGTTCTATACATGTCCAAATATGATCCATGTATGTCTCATATATGTTCCATATATGCTCCATATATGTCCAAATATGATCCACGTATGTCTCACATATATTCCATACATGCCTATATATGTCTTATAAATGTTCCACACAGGTCCAAATATGATGCATGTATGTCTCATATATGTCCGAGTATGATCCACGTATGTCTCATATATATTCCATACATGCCTATATATGTCTTATAAATGTTCCACACAGGTCCAAATATGATGCATGTATGTCTCATATATGTCCGAGTATGATCCACGTATGTCTCATATATGTTCCATAATGCCCATATATGTCTTATACCTGTTCCATATATGTCCGAATATAAGCTACGTATGTCTCATATATGCTCTATACATGCCCATATATATTTTATATATGTTCTATACATGTGTAAATATGCTTTTATATACCTTATTTGCTTCTTATATACCTTATACAATCATACATGTCTATGAATAATATATAAATATTCTGTGTATGTTTTATATTTATTTCATATGTTTTACATATAATTTATATACGTTCCATATATGTGTATGTTTATCTCATATATGCCTCATAATTTCTTTTAAAAAAGTTTTAGAAATGTTCTATATATATATATATATATATTATGTCCTAATTATTCTCTACGTACGTCCACGCATAAGTACTATTTGAATTTCGAAATAAAATTACATTCAGATATGATATTCTTAAATCATATGAACATGTAATCTATGATATGATGAGGTAGAAATTGAGGCGATAAGAATTTAACTTGAAGCAATTTTGTGAATGATAGAATATAAAAAGTACATTTCAGAAATTGATAGGGTGATTTTCGTATTCATTTACAGGGAGATTATGATCAAGCATTTCAGTATTATTACCAATCGACCCAATTTGCTCCGGCAAATTTCGTGCTACCACAGTATGGATTGGGACAGATGTATATTTACCGTGGCGACCCAGAAAATGTATGTATTGGCAGAAAATGATCTAACAAAATGGTTCTTTTGATAATAATAAAATATCATAATTTCCACATATATATTGTAATTCAATTTAGAAGAAACAATTTATTTTATAATAATCGAAAACTATTATTTAATGCAAATGCAAAATATTTCGTTTCACATAACTGTTCTCCAGGCTTCTTGCTGCTTTGAGAAAGTGTTAAAAGCCCAACCTGGTAATTACGAGACTATGAAAATCCTGGGCTCGCTGTACGCAAACTCATCTTCCCGTGACAAACACGACTTGGCCAAAGATTATCTGCAAAAAGTTACCGACCAGTTTCCAGACGATATTGAAGCCTGGATTGAGTATGCGCAGATCCTCGAACAGAGCGATTTACCCGCGGCCTTGAATGCCTACAAAACTGCAACCAGAATTCTTAAGGAAACCGTTGACTCCGACATCCCACCGGAGATCCTCAACAATATTGGCACATGTCTCTACCGGTTATTTCACAATTATATATTATTTCATATGATTTATATCTAAATCATATATAATTAATTTCCGAAGCAGTGTAACTTATATACAATATATTATATATCCAATGAAATTATTCAAAAGATCGTTTTTTGTAAAAATGAAATTTTATTTATGTAAAAGTACACCAGGTGGCGCATTTACTTAAGTCAATATTTTGTAACAGCTTAGGTAATATGAAAGAAGCAGAGAGCCACTTTCAGGAAGCGCTATCTCGTAGCCAAGCTTTTGCAGATGAAGATTCATCGTATTATAACGCGATTTCTGTTACGATCACGTACAATTTAGCCAGACTGAACGAAACGATTTGTCGGTTCGATCTCGCGGAACAGTACTATAAACAAATTTCGAAAGAACACCCAAAGTACATCGACTGCTATATCAGACTTGGTTGCATGGCCCGGGACAAAGGTCAGATCAGCGAAGCCTCCGATTGGTTCAACGAGGTGCTCTTCTTCAACAGCGAGCACCCGGACGCGTGGTTGTTTCGAGGAAACCTTTATATGGATCAAAGTGCATTCGGGGCTGCGCAAAAAAACTACGAGAGGATACTCAAAAATCCATCGACCCCTTTAGACTCGTACTCGATGATTGCTCTGGCGAATATCTGGCTGCAGACTCTGCATCAGAAGGTCCCTGACAAAGCTAAAGAAACACGTCACCAGGACCGCGCGCTTTCGCTTTTCAAACAAGTTCTTTTTAATGATCCGAAAAACATATGGGCTGCTAATGGAATTGGGGCAGTTTTGGCGCATAAAGGGTGATTTGTTATTTTGAATTTTGTTGTTTTATGAACAATGTTGAGACATTTTGATCAATGAAACAAGTTTTTTAAGACTTTATGAAATTGTATGTTTTATGAAATTTTATTATGGTAGGTTAGAAATAGTTACAGTTTTGCGAATCATATAATTATATAGAGTTATTGTTTTTATTCTAGTTTCATCAATGAAGCGAGGGACATTTTTGCACAAGTTCGAGAAGCGACATCAGATTTCGAAGATGTCTGGCTTAATATTGCACATGTCTATGTTGAACAGAAACAATACATGAGTGCTATTCAAATGGTTCATAAATTTTACTGAATAATTTTGAATCATCTTTCATATTTCGTATTTTATGTGTTATAATTCACATTTCATATTTTAAGTATCATAATTCATATTTCATATTTCATATTTTACATTTCATTTTTCACATTTCATATTTCAAATTTCATATTTCACATTTCATATTTCATATTTTTCATTTCACATTTCATATTTCACATTTCATATTATACATTTCATATTTCATCTTTCACATTTCATATTTAACATTTCATTTTTCACAATTCATATTTCATAATTCATTTTTCACAATTCATATTTCATAATTCATATTTCACATTTCATCTTTCACAATTCATATTTTACATTTCATATTTCATATTTCCCATTTTATGTGTCATTATTCATATTTCACAATTAATTTTTGAATTATATATTCGTTTTAATTAAAAACAAAATATATTCTATAAAATCAACTTATTTATATTTCATATATTATACCTAAATTATCCATTTCATAATCAACATTCTATAATCCATATTCTTCATAAATATAATACCAAACCTATCACAATTGTTTCAGTATGAAAATTGTCTACGAAAATTCTTCAAGTATCACAACATCGAGATTCTTCAATACCTGGCCAGAGCCTATTACAAGGCTGGTAAACTTAACAGTGCCCTCATTACGTTATTGAAGGCTCGAAGGGTTGCTCCTTTGGACAGCGTTTTGTTATACAACATTGCACTTGTGCTGCAAAGACTCGCGACATCTATTTTGAAGGATGAAAAATCAAACTTAACAACGGTCTTGAAAGCTGTAGAAGAACTTGGTTTATCCCAAAAATACTTTAATTATCTAGTCCATCTAAAAAAGGGAGATAAACTCGAGTACCTCGCTGAAGACGAGGTTCGCAAATGCCAGGATTTAATCTCTCAAGCACAATATCACGTTGCTCGAGCCAAATCGACTGACGAGGAAGAACAAAATTTACGCAGAAAACAGGAAGAAGAAAGGTTCCAATTAGCATCTATCTTTTTCTAAATTTTAAACATCGCTAATTAAGTTGCAAAAAGTTACTTTATTTCTTTATTTCAATTTTGTAGACAAGTTATTAGGCTGCGTCAGCTGGAGGAGCAAAAACGATTAGAGGAAGAGCGACAGAAGAGAGAGGAAGAGCTGTTACAGAAACGTCAAGAGTTCGTGGAGAAAACAAAGAGCGCTTTGGTCTTCGAAGAAGTGGTACCTGAAAAACCGAGGAAAGGTAAACGTGGAAGAAACGAAGACGATGACGTTCTTCCAGAGCTAACCGACTCTGATAACGAGGATGGAGTTGAGCCGAAGAACAAAAAGAAAAGAGCCAGAGGAAGAGGAAGAAAGAAAGATAGAGGAATGGATAGTGAAGGTTTTTTTCATTTCTTGACTATTTCTTTTATTAATTTATTGAAGAAAAGAAATGATAAAACTCGTTTTTCTATTTTATACCAGGTTCTGGCAGTTGTAGACCAAAGGCTAAACGCGCCAGAAAATCAGTTGGCGAAGAAAAATCGAAAGTCAAAAAAGTAACAGAAAACTCAAAAGGGCGATTTAAAATTGTGTCTAAAGAAACTATTTCCACAAGCGAATCAGAAAGCGACAACGGGTTTGTTTGTTTTTTTTTTGTTTTTTTTTCTTTTTTTTAATAAATCAATTTCAAAAGTGATACAAATTGTACGAAAATAATTATAAAATTTAAAACTGTTTTTGTACCCAAATTAATAAATTATAATTGACAAATTTTAATTTCACAGAAACGCCAGTGATAACAGAAAATCATCGGTTAAAAAGTCGCGGATGGACTCGGATTCCGAAGTGTCGAGTCGGAAGTCACGATCTAATTCTAGAAACTCGTCCGGATCGCGCTCCAGATCCAGATCCTTGTCAAAATCGTCGAACGGTTTTCTTTCCAGATCAGAAAGAAACTCCAGAACCAGGTCGAGATCTCACAGCAAGAGTGGATCAGTGAGGTAAAAAACATAGTATTATTATAAATCAAGAAAATGATTTCTCCAAGTAAGAATAAAAAAGAAATGCTCCCTTTTTATTTTCTAGATCGCGATCTTCGAGCAGTCAAAATTCAGGAGACGAAAAAGTTAACACAGATTAGAGAAGATAGATTTTATATTTGTTATCTTATTTTCCACTGTAAAATTTCCTTTTATCGAGATTTGATCTGTTATTTTCATCGTTACATATCGGTTTATTTTGCTTTTATTGCCAAATATAAAAGTATGTTGGAAATATCGAAAATAAGAAGCTAAAAGTCTTAAGAGAAGTATAAAACAAATGTTAGAAAATTGTACAATTCATTAAAGATACATAACATTTGTGACGTTTAAAAACTGATTAAATAAACTATAAAAAGTGTAACTGAAATGTTCGTAAAATCATAGAAAATCTATTTCATTGTTGATTTTTTATGGCGACATAACGAAACATACAATATTAATTTATACACTAAATAATACATATAAAATGCAAACTATCAAAACCGTTGAATAATCTGAAAAATAAAAAATACAATTTTTGAAATCACAATTCATTTTACTTGATCTAACAAAATCACATAAAACCAATATTTTTCTTAAACAAAAATGAACTCCACTTTAAAGTACCAAAACGATTCATAAAAAGCACATCAATTTGGCCTAAAAATGAAAATGGACAGTTTATTTTCTTTTTCACTCAATCGTCTCTCCCTCTCTCTTTCTCTTCTCATGTTCTCATCTCTTTTCATCTCGCATCTTCCTGTAAGAGTATTTTCCCTTTCTCGCTTTCTGGTAACTTTATCTCCGTTCGCGTGGCTTGACTGCGCACGCGCGAACAATGTCAGTTGTAGGCCTCGCAGCTGTTGTTTCGGAGCCGCTTCTGTAGATGAGCAAAACATGTGACGAGAATCCGGGTCTATAAATGCGCGTGTCACGCAAGGCAGGAATCCGGGTGAGCGCGCTCGGTCTCTGCCTGCTCGTAGTGTACTGCCTGCACGCCTCGTCCGGGGTCTACCGATGGCACACGGAACTCGCCGACCGGAACTTCAGCGAGGTCGCCGCGACGACCTTGCCACAGCCTCAGCCACAACCAAAACCAAAAGCACAATATTACGTCTGGTGCATCTTTACCAAGGTCGCGGCGAACTCGCCGATGCGCGTCAAGTTCCGCGTCTTCGTCGAGTCCCTCATGCGAACCAGCAGTGAGCCCATAAGCTTCCATGTAATCAGCGACGGCAACAGCAAAAGAGTCGCGCAGAAAGTTATAGATTATGTGACACTGGTAACTGGTAAAAGTTTGCGAGTAAGTGTAAATGAGGACAGTCAATTTAATATAATTTTATATATGATTTTATATATGAATGATAGACTTGTATAAAAAGGAGAGGATTTCATAATCAGGAATG
>JABFQD010005984.1:0-10199 GCA_022817045.1 Psix sp. ZL-2020
GCTGTATTTCCTAATGCAAAAAACTGGAATAATTCCAGGAAAAACTATCGCAACAACTACATAGAATAAGAAAAATAAAATTCATATGTATTTTTAATGTTTGATTTTCATCAAAATAAACGTTTAGAATGAAAAATGAGACTAGACATTTTTTTAAATACCTTAAACTGATTAAAAAAACATATTCATCAATTATTAATTCATTTATTAAATTATTATTAAAAATTAGTATTATTATTAAAAGTTCTGCTACAAAAGTTTTACATAAGTAATCCATGAGTTTAGCTTGGCAAGTTAAACTCATTAGTTACAATATTCCCTATCTCATGAAAAACTCACAATATTTACTTGTTAGTTACTCACCACGAAAATATAAAAACTCGCGAGTTTATCATTAAAAATCAGTGAAAATTCCTACTTGGGAACAGGCTCAGAGAAAGAGTCAATTACAGTGCTGTGCATTTATTCGGCAGACGGCCCAGCGTATAATTCGATAATTGTGTATCTTTACAGAAGGCTTCCACGGGATATATCAGCATCAATCCCTGATAATTTTGCTATTGGTCGCAAGGACACTGGTTGGATGAAGAGCGCAAAGTATTTCAAATACATTGCCAACGTGCTGCACAAACGAATGATCGAGAAAGATGTCGAGTTCTCTGTAATGTTACTTTTCGACAGGTACAAGTCGCACATAAACATGGAATTACACGATTTTTGTGTTCAAAATACTATAATTCTATTTTGTTCAATACCACATGCTACGCATATTCTTCAGCCTTGCGACGTTGGAATTTGTTGTCCTTTTAAAGCAGAGTGAAAAACAGCTGTACGTCTCTACACTCAAAACATATCGATATCTCTGACGACAGTCAACTTTGCTCCTCCTTTCGAAGAAGCTTTATAATAAAACCACCAAATCTGAAACGATACAAAAATTGTTTGTTACTTGTGGAATTTACCCCTTTGCTCCTGATCGGGTAGATTACACTAAATATTTCTCCACTCGCTAAGGCATGATAAAATATCAAAACATTATTTCGGATATCAGAGGTTCTACAATTGTCAACATCAATCAAATTCTCCTTGACACAATCGAGTCTCAGATGCCACCAGATCTCGTTTTGTACTTCAAAGCAGTCTACAATTCAAATTGAAATCCAGAAGAGTAAGTACTGTTATTTCAAATTTTGAGGAGTTTGAAGAACAAAATTGAAGAGAACACTACACTTGTAGCTAAAGACTTATATCAATCTTCAATCAAACTAGATAATTCGCTCATTATATGTGCGAGAAAAAAGCTACAACGATTTGTAAAGATATCCAGTGATCTTGAAAAGAACACGATATTTTTATCCGTGTCAGAATCCAGCGGAATTTTAGGAGATATTTATTTTTGTTCAAAAAATTAAAATTATAGTAAACTGTTGTTGAACAAATATATTGAATGAAAATCATTTTATTGAATTTTTATCAGCTTTGCAAAAGACACACCATGACCAGACGGAAAATCTGAACGGAGTATACCCAGAAATAAACCCGCTGAGCTTTGAAAATGTTCAACAAACTGACATTAATGGCAATGTCTTTACTGGTAACAGAAATTAATTTTTTATTTCAATGTTCCGAAACTTGAATTTGTCTACTTATATCTTTTATCGTTTTTATAGATAAAAGGTCTGGGCTCATAAAAGGTGCAGGTGTAAGAACAGACTTAAACGCAGGCGAGATCATAAGCAAAGGAGCGAGCGAAAACAAAAGCGATGGAGTAGACGAGAGAGTAGGCAAGAGAACAAGCAAGAGAGTAGGCGAGAGAGTAAGCGAGAGAGTAGGCGAGAGAGCAGGCAGGAGCACAAGCGAAAGAGCAAGCAACGGCGAAGGTAATTCAGCAGGCAAGAGAGCAAACGAGATAGAAAGCGAGAGTGCGGCTTTGCACATCATGAGCAAGAAAACTCATTTCACGATTTTTTCAGAAAGAGCTATTGATGAATTTAAGTACGTTTTTATTATTATTCTAAGCAATCGAGGAAACCCAGAGGAAGGTCAAAAAATAATAGTCACTAGATTTAGTAAGTCACTAGAATAAGAGAAAGTTACATTGCAATTTATTTATTTTTAATAAATTTTTTATCTAATCTAAAGATTATTTATCGGAACTTGAGTAGCTTCAAGCCATTTCAATAGATTTTTTTAATATTTGTAGTTAAACTAAAATGCAGAGATAAATGCAATTCTTCCTCCTAATGGAAGAAAAATACAACAATATGGCAAGGTAAGTATGAATAATAATAATAAGATGAAAAATTGAAAAAAATAAAATAAATAGAATAATAATCATTGATGAAATTGATTGAGCTTAAATAATATACACTGCGCGCAAAAAAGCCACCTGGCCGAGGTTGCAAATTTTCGATTTTTCAACCATCCGTATCTTTCGTAATGCTTATCTAGAACGGTTATTTTGTACCAAATTAAATTTACAAATCTTCTCTTTCAGAACGTTATGAAAAAACTTATCAAACAATGAAAACAGTTGCTATATACAACCTGTGAACAAAAGAAAATTTTTGTCGAAAATTTATGCCAACTTTGAATATGGACAGGGTAAAATATTGCTCTTATAACTCATATTTTTTATGATAAATCGTAAAAATTTATTATTACCTGAACAAAATGAAAAAAATGTTATTTTTGATAAACAATGGCAAAGTTATGACTAATCAAAAAGTGTGCTGCATTTCCGACCTTTTTTCAGTGCTGTTGAGAAAAATCATACAGTCTTTGATGAACATGAAATTAAATAAAGCGGAATAAGTATGGCATATTAATAGCGTGTGTTTAGCATAGTTATAATATGGTTAACATACGGTTATGATATGGCAATAGCATATTAAGGCAAAGTAGTGGCTTTAATTCATGAATGGTAAAAAATATAACGTATGTGATCTGATATTTTGCATAACACGTGCTAAGAAAATGCCTCATTTCCATCCCACTTTTAGTGTGGAAAATGATAAATTGCGAGTTCCTTTGTAGAAATCTATCGCATTTGTTTATCTGGTTTATTTTTCGGTAAGTAATTGAAGCGTCTAAAGAACAAATGACAGTGCCGCGTTGTCAACATTGAAACGTCATACACTCATAAGTGCACACCGGAAAAAGATAATAAGAAAAAAATGGAAGTACGCGCTTAAAGTTTCATTTGAGTGCAGAATTGTTTATTTAATCATGTTTTTCATATGTAGTGAGAAAATCGCTGAAGATTCCTTTCATGTACCACCCGAGATGTATGAGGTTCTTGAAGAACGCGAACTCGACATGCTTCCAGAAAAATTACGTCCGAGGTATCTAAGACCTACGAAAATTTTATGGAGTAACAAAAACATAAAAACTGCCATTCTTTTGACAAAGTAGTCATATTAAGCAATTCTTCAGTTGTTCTCGGGGGGCTCCGACAAAAATGGCAGGATGATGGCAGGACAAAAACTTAGCACTTGTTATGAAAAATAGTATGTTCCACTCGGGCGCAAATTGGTGAATGCGAACTCGTGTTTTGCCAGCACAAGCGAAGCGAGTCAACACACTCATTCCGCATTCCCCAACTTTCCGCACTCGTACAACAATATACTATTTTTTTACGATCTTAGTTAGTATTAAAACACGATATAAAAAGTCCAAAACTAAGTGAAAAGATATTAATATTGTAACCATCATAGCACGCTTTTGAAAACATGTTCCAGCTACTCGTATCGAATTCTTTCATAGTTGAACAACCTCGACTACTGACCAATTGCAAATACTTGATAAAAGTGATAGATTCGTAAATGGAACCTCATGTTCCAGATAACGTGATACGATTATTAAGGACGTTAACTAAGGATCTCAAAAGTTTACACAAAAAAGTAATATGCAAGTTGCCAAGAAAAAACAAAAATAATCTACTTTTTACAGAAGTGAACTCAATATTTCAACATTGAATCAAAAAATGGCTCAATTGTAAACATCAAAAATAAAATTCTTAGAGGAAGCTCAACAAATAACAATCGCTTATGTGAATCATTCTTTACACACATCAAAAGTAGTAAGTTGAGAGCTGGCTGCTGTATTTACGATAAAAAAATTTGAAATTAAAATAGGGAACAATTGATAAAAAAGATAAATAAAATATAAATTTATATTTTATAGGCAAAGGCGTTTGAAAAAAAAACACTTTTCATGCGTTTTAACACTTGTGAAGAACTGTCAAAACGCAGTACCAGATTAGGTCTTCGTAAAGATATTGCGTAACACTGAAATTCAGGAATAAGCTTCAACCGCTAATAGAAAAGATGCGCTATCTCTTTCTATTGTCTATAGGAACGAGAAAATATTTATGGTTATGTTAATTAACTATATATAATAATAAATTATAAAGAATAATAAATTTATAAGTAAAAATGAACAAAGGTTGTTAATTGTGAGCCTTACAAATTCGAATTAAATTCGTATCAATGTAAGAAATACAGGAAATGATTATTTCGCCTCACGGTCAATATCTATCCGTTAATATTCGTTGATATATAGCTGCACTACATCTTACAGCGAAAAATTATTGACGACATGTTTTATATTTTATCTTACAAAAAAAATTCTGGTGACGTGAAATCTGGTGATTTAGGAAGCCAAGTTACGTAATTAACTCTACCGATCTAGGGACCAATGAAATCACAATTTAATGCTTTTCGGGATATGACAGCGTAATGTGCTGGACAACGATCATGTTGAAGCTACATGTTCTGTCGTACCGCTCATGGTAAATCATCGAACAGAATCATTAGCTCATCTTGCACTAAGTTATTTTTTCCGGTCTAATGTACCTCTCAAAGATAAAGGTCCGATTAGTTTTTCGCCAATGATATCGCACCAAACGTTAACAAACCACGAAAGCTAATGCTGAACTTCACGTATATAAAGTGGATTTTCTACACTTCAATAATACCTGGAATGACGATAAATCTCGCTACAGTTCGTAAAAATTGACTCGTCGGGAAATATTACTTGATTAAATAATAGTAGATTTTGTCATAATTGCATAAATCTCCAGTCGCAAAAGTTCATTCAATTCCCAAAATCACTCATGAAGTTCTCTCTGATTATGGGGATGTAGTGGAGATGTCATTTATGATAATGTTGTATTACCATTACGCTTGTGCGTATAATTCCTGATTAATGAGATATTTCTTGCATGCTCACATGTGGATTATAAACTACTGCTATTAATACCGCAATTCGATTTTCACTATTTCCCGTAACAGTTGCTCTCTGCGGTTTTTTAGGCACCAGACTCCATTTGGTAATGAATTGTTTAACGTCACGGTAAATAGCCGCACGAGATTGTGGTCTCTGAGAAAAACGATTGGGGTACGGTTTTCCTAATCCTATTCTCCTAATCCAAGAATTCTAATAATATTTTCCTAATAATTTTTTTTCCTAATAACTATAATTTTCCTAATAAATTTTAAATAATGACACTTTTTCCTAATAGTCAGTTCCAAAATTTTTTTTATTTCAAGTCAAGCAATCAAGTTAGAAACTTTTGTAACAACCCAAGTCCCTTAAGTATTGCATCACGTCGTCACGGCGGTCATCATATTTCAACACGATGTTCATAATTCTATCCTCGTTCTGTTCACGTTTTTTGCTAACATCTCGCCGTATTCGTTTCCTCAAGTTGAGGTCGCAGATCATCTGCGATGTGTCTCCTTGCTCTTTTTTGATTTCCTTCAGAAACGTATACAGCCCAGGGTGGTTTTTGCCCACCACAAGTGCAAACCTAGTATGCCACCCTACAGAAGGAAAATAAGTAAGTAATTGGAAGTAAGGAAATAAGGATTAAGGAAGTACCTTCGGACAGGTTGTTAGTATGCGACAGATTCTGAAGTTATTAGGAAAATAGGATTAGGAAAACTGGTTCCATACCAAAAAAAACGCTCGGCGTAAAGGGCAACAGCCACATCCACATTTCTTATAGCCTTGCCGTAAAATAAAATTATTTCCATTTTCCCTTCTACAGATACAACATTTTTCATATCAAATGTGACAATAAAGTCCAAAAAATTGCAGGATTTAAAGTTTAATAAGAGATGTGCAATAGAAAAGAGAAAGATAAGTGAGAATATAAATACAAAGATCTTAATTTTTAGAGGATGCTTACTGTTTGAGATCTAAAAGTAAAGTGCTGTTCGAGTGTGCTGCACTCAGAATAGTAAAGCTATGGTATAGAAAGAATAGTGAGAATAAGGGTAGGCTTAACAATTAGCAGGATTGATTAGCAATTCCAATAATTGAATTTAAGAATTTTAGAAAAACGTTTTTCTGTAGCTTACATATTTTTCTAGATATTCAGTTGTCTTAAGTTAAAACGACCACTCTTCGTATGAAAAGTTTTAAACCATCAGAAGAAAAATATATTATGTATTATGATATTAGTAATTTATACGAATGGACAATGAGTTAACGACTTCCCACGGGTAAATTTGAGTGGTATGATAATTCGGAAAACTTTGACGTTGATAATATTCCAAGCAAATCAAAAATTGGATATAATTTAGAAGATTCATCGTATTAAGCAGAAATTCATTAAATGAAAAAGGATTCACCTCTGTGTCCAGATCTTAAACAATGACTTGAAAGTTAAATAAGATTACTTGCAATACATCGGATTGTGAAGTTAGAACAATCTCTTAGTTAAAATTATACATGGATCTGAATATTAGGTTGTGAAAATGATCCAAAAGTGAATTTGGAAAAATTGGTATAAATTCATCAATTACGTAGGGTTCTGAAAAACAATGGTAAATGTACGCGTTAAACGAGATGTGGAAATAAATTCTACTTATCATGGTCGTTATGGTGTAGAAATATTAATGTCCAACCGCATTTTCATTAATGCATAACCTCTGATAAAGGCTTAGTTGTAATCGAGATGAAAAAGTAATTTTCAATATTGATAGGCCAATTCATGTTGGGATGTATGTTTCAGGAATATTGAAAACATTATTGTAAGATTGTCATTACACTTATGTTTCACCGGAATTCGAAATCATTGTATACAGATACCAATAGTTTAAATTATGAGCAAGAATGTAACGATATCTACGGAGGTATGAAAGATCATTCACACGAATTTGATAAAAGCAATTATCTTGAAAATAGTTTATACGAAATATCTCGTGTGGTTGCAAAAATTATAGACCTAATGAAAGCTCAATTCAGTGGACAGATAATAGTTGAGTTTGTTGGTCTTAGGTAAAAAATGTATGCTTTACACATAAACGAAGTGAGAGTGAATCGGAGAGAAAGAAAAAGGAAACTAAGAATATCCCTTGCGTTTTATGAAAACAATAGGTTTCAACGACTATTTATTTTGTTTAATTGAAAACATTAAAATGACGTGCTTTCAAAATTGCTTAGATCATAATTACACAAGGTGTAAACGGTTCGGAAGGAAAAAGTAGTTTTCTTTGTACTTTCCCCACCAAGACTGATGGAATATGACGATTTCTCCGCGTTATATAAGCGTGTAATGAAAATTTTTAATCACAATTCTAATACATATTCATCATCTGCAAATATTAGATTTACAGAAATATGCGACTGCAACTCCACCTACAATTTACATCAGATCTTTCAATCCACTATTATGTTCCAACTACGATTCATTAATATATAAATGATCATATAAGGCGTTCGAGAAACGCTATTTGTAAAGAAATATACAACTGCAGTACTATCTGCGATTTGCGTAAAATGTCTCATTACTTCTATATTTCTTCCTTATAAACCAGAAATATACAACCGTTCAAAGATACCAGATTAGGATCGCGGTGACACCATCTTTGCTAAAAAGTGAAAAAGGCGGTGCTATACGTAAAAAAGAGAGATCCGTGTCACCGCGGCCCCAATCTGGCATCTCTGCAACCGTTTTCATGTGAAATTAACAAACATAATTTTTACAGAATCATGCAACTGCGGCGCCATCTGCTATCTGCATCAAATATCACATTTCACTCATACTTCCTAATCAGAAACCCCAAAAATATTACTATTTTTATTCGGCACTTAACTAACGTGGTATTATATAAAGTTACAAAGCAGCGCCACCTGAAATTCACATACAATATTTTTTGTTTTTTATATTTTTTAAATAAATAAAAACCAAAAAAAGTTCAACTGGTTTTATTTGATATCTGAAAAACATTAATTTTTACACGAATATCCGACTGCAGCGCCATCTACTAGTTAGCCTGAAATGTCTTATTACGTATATATTTCTTAATAAGAAACCACAAAAATACGACTGTTATGATTCTAAACTAACTAATATGTTTTAGAAATATAGCGCCATTTGCAACTTGCGCCAAATCTTTCATTTCACTCATATATTTTAACATTGAACCATACAAATTTGACTAATCATATTAAGAACTCAAGTAATATTAGTAATGAGTTATTATAAATTTTCCGTTCCTCCACCCGACGGGTGGAGCTGAGATATTTTAGAGGCGGAAGAGTATGATTTTCAAAAAATTTTAAAAATATCTGACACGTATGATATGAAATATTAAGTTTTTGCATGGTTTTTTTGGATATATCAAAGAGATTCGTATATGCTCCCACCCACTCAGCTCACTACCAGTGGGGGTGGATCGGTTTTAATCTAAAGTGTGGAGCTATTAAGTATGCCGCATAAGACCACCCCTTATGACCTTTTTATATTACGGGAAAAATATATTTGATGTTTTTTTCTAAATGTTCTGAAAATGTGGCTGACGGAAAAGAAGAAGAAAATGACGAACGCAAAATATACGATTTTTATCGATCTTCAAGAAAATATAGCTCAGGGCAGAGATAGACTAAAATTAATTTTGTATTCGTCAAATCTGATCTACGACATGGCGACAATAGACAAATCAAGAAAGTATTTGTTTTTTTTTCAAATATTTTTATTGCGCTTTATAATGTTAAAAACCCAGCACTTGTTGGGCTTTTGATTGTTTCTGGTAATAACTATCATTGGGAAATTTATGTTTTTTGTATTTTTTGAAGTGTTATATATTACTGATAACGTATTGAAGAAAGCCCTAATTATGGCCTAGGAATAGTAAATTATTTGTAACATGTTTAGTCTTATTTTATACGCAAAATGTAGCTGAAAATACATGTAGTACTTTTAAAGCGTATTTCTACGATATGATCTTTTCACCTTTTATCTAACTTCCAGACGTTATTAGTACCGCATTCCTCAATATTTATGAACAATTGAGTAAAAATATGTACGTTCATTTCGTTATTTTTGCCTCATTATAGGGTCTGTCAAGAAAATGTTCTTTGAAAAATATCAAAATTCTACGTTACAATTATTCGTAAGCTTCTGAAAAGATTGACAGTAATTGCATCAAAATCAAATGAAAATTGTGCTTTTAATATCGTTCTAAATATCACTCATTACTCCATACTTATAAACAATTAAATCACATGAGTTAACGTTTTTTTTAAATGCTGCATTTGATTTTTGCTATATCGACTGCGACAAATACAATAAAAAAAGAATTATTTAAGTCGGTTCATTATTGCACATTTTAGCGATTTCACTTACATCCCCACTTAATAAAATCGCTATAAAACTGTAAAAATCTTTTTGTTTAAATTTCACTTATTGTTTAGAAAATCAAAGGAAAAATTTTATTTTCTGGTATTATAAAATCATAATTAGGTTTGTTTCATTGATATTCATTTTTACTAGATATAATATAATATAAAATATTTTAAAAAACATACTAATATTATTGTTTCATCAAAATTTCTGATGATATACTGCGGGAAATCTTTCCAAATAAAATAATTATAAATGATTGTGCACCATTTTTACTACTATTTTTTTACCACAAAATGTTTACATTTTAATAATATTGAAAATTGTATGGAATCATAAAATTCCATAGTCAACTTCAGAACAAATAACTGATCTGTCAGTTGTTTAATGTCAGTTGTCAGTCAAAATTTGACAAAATTGTCAGTTGTCACTAATCTTCAAAATTTGTGTGTGTATATTTTAAAATTCACAATGAACGTAGAGCTACTGAAAGGTGTAAAAAATCCTATTTTATCTATTGATCACTATTTGTATCACAAAGTGTCGAAAAAGAGCGGCCGAATTT
>JABFQD010005985.1:0-10199 GCA_022817045.1 Psix sp. ZL-2020
TGTCTACAAATTTCTTGCAGTATTTTATTCATTCTATTTATATTTCGTTTCTATGAAAATGACGCATCAATTGCAAGCAGTTTTTTTAAAAGAAAATTGTAAGGTAAAAAATTCCACTTGACCATGATGCGAATTCAAGTACGAGCAGTGCACGAATTTCTATCCAAACTTGTACGCAAAGACATTTTCAATAGCACCTAATTATGTCCAATAAAGTCTGCGTAGGAGTAATTGCAGAGTATTATTTAGAAAGTCAAAAATGTGAACGTTTCATAATTGTGTCCCGCAAAGTACGGATGAATGTAACGCGAAAAATGCGTGTCCTTTTTTCATCGTCCAAGATATTTGCATGGTATTGTCATATTCGTTCGAAGTCTGTCATAAAAACCATTTCGTCAGGGCAATAGAAAGCCTAAGAATGTGGCCAAATGAAGAGCGAATTGCCCTGCAAAAATGTACAATTTAATCTTAGCGTATTTTTTGATTCGAAAAAACTGAACGGTCAAATTGAATTACTGGCGCGAAAAATGGATTTTGCTGCGCTGAATCCCCGAGAAAAGAGCACACGATTGCACTTGTAGGACTGTCCTCAAGAATGATCATATGTTAGTAATATGGCCAGTTTTTCCACGTGATCAATCACGTGCTTATTCACCTGAGCACATTGACCGTGACAGTAACGTGCGAAATGAATATTTCACTTTACATCCCTAAAGCACATTTCGTTTTATGACATATAAACCAGGGGAACGCGGCTCGGCGAGTTTCCGAACTAAATATTTGAGCAAACGTTAAAACGAGATTCTTGTTCATTTTATATTTTGTTGCGAAAAAATATGGCATTTGCGATTCACGGCTGAAGAAAAAAGAAAATGATCTTATGAAGCAAACTTTTCTTTTGCGTGGTAATAAATGCGAAAATACTTCGGCTTCTCGGTGGGTGTTCTTTGTTATATGCATTTGAGAATGCAAATTCTTGTTTGTTACAATTGCAGCATCGAACAAGATTTTCATGCGCCGATGAACACATAAGTGTACGCCATGAATTCATCTGAGTCGCGGCAAAATCTGCTGGATAATGAGGGCCGCGCGCCTTCTGTGGCATCGTTGAAAGAACCAACTGCTCCTGCTGAATATTCGCTTGGACCGGTTGAAAAGCATTTTTTACTCAGCGCTGAGAGAGGTGACTGTGCAACGGTCAAAAGGTACATTTTCTTTTATGCTTATTTTTAGTATTAAACATTATTATGTAATGACGTTGTAATAATGTAATGAAATATTACATTATTACATTATGAATGTACACTGCATAATTATTATATTTTTGATAGAAAGTTACAATAAATAAAATGGTTACATGTATGTAAATAATTGAAGTAATATAAATTGTACTTTATTTAAAGAAAATATTTGAAAATCGTGCAAAATCATCAATTTTAATCATGTAGTTTAATAAATTTCAACGAGTTTTTTATTCGTAAAATTAACTGGTTATGAAGTTGAATTTTTTATAATTCAATGATGATATAAAATTAACGATTACAAATTATTGTCAGAATTATTCATACTTATCAATATTGAAATTATAGTTCATACAACCCATTGAAGACGTTCAATTCCAAAAAAAAATGCCAAAATTGATTCAACTGTATTTAAAAAACTTTATTTACACTTTCCAAGGCTATTGAAACGTTGAAGAAACGTCTGATAAACGTTCGTATACGGTTACATGTGATTATCTATCATCATAAAAAAGGCGTGCAATATTACAGAGCTTATCTTCAAATCTAAATTTAACGTTTATTTCGCAATGTAACGAAATTTTACTGTGACGTAATGTTTCTCGCAACATTACTGTAACATTTAATTTGAAAGCATTCACTAATCTCAATGACTATCCTTGGAAAGAATATTTTTCGTTAAATAAAGTTTATAATTAAATTTAGTTTTTCCCGCTTTCACAATAACTGATTTCTTACAAAACACTCAGGTTGCTAGAAGACAATAAAGGACATCCAGAAATTTTGAATATCGACTGCGTTGATCCTCTCAACAGATCCGCCTTAATAGCAGCCATTGAAAATGAGAATATTGATCTAATTCACCTGCTGTTAGAACAAGGAATCCAAGTCAAGGTAATCTTGGAATCCAACTTTGCCTAATTTCCCTCCTCCTCCTCCATTCTTTTCTCTCATTTTCAATTTTCGAAAGACTCTCCAAATAAACAGCATTTAACTAAATCACAAATTCGCCATTTTCAAATGTAAATTACAATCTGCAGAATTTCATGTCTTGTACATCGAACTTTGTTCGATCTTTCTGTAAAAGCTGAGCATAAAAATTCATTTGTTAGTTCGCCGTTGCAATAGATTATACAAGACCACTATTGTAAGCGCAATGAAATATCGGATATTAAATTACTCGAGTTGCGCAGCCAATAAAATAAGCGCGGATAAGTTTGAGCGTTTATCACTCAGCAGAACTTTTAAGTTGTCGGTATACCATTAGCTTGCGCGGATTGCGTTATCCGGTTGACGCGTATATGATAAACATTTTTCTTCGTAGGATGCTCTTTTGCACGCCATTAAGGAAGAGTACGTGGAAGGCGTAGAGATCCTGCTGGAATGGGAGGAGAGGATCCACAAACCAGGGCAACTTTACGTACGTATATTTTACACATGACCGTTTGCTTTCGAATGATCGCTGTTTATTTGTCATTATTGCGATTGTATTTAGAGCTGGGAAGCAGTGGATCGATCGTCGTCGAATTTCACGCCGGACATAACGCCACTTATATTAGCAGCTCATAAGAACAACTATGAGATCCTCAAGATTTTGCTGGATCGCGGCGCAACATTACCTACTCCTCACGACGCTAGGTACATATACAATCAAATTTATATATAATGAAATTAAATGTTGATGTTTAATCAAATTGAAGAATAGTTTATAAAAGTTTTTTGTACATAATAAACATAATAGATGAATAAAAAATAAAAATGAATCTAAAACTAAATAAAAAATATAGTTAAATATATTCTAATAAGATAGAAATTCATCAAATGAAGTTGTTTAGTTATTTGCAAATCGATTTGATCATTAACGAGTTTTGGTTATTAATTAGATTATGTAAATTCTGGAAAAATGATATCTGATAATCTCTAGGGATGAGAAAAGTAACATTTTTTTCTGTGTTACAAAGTTATTGAAAATGATTTTGGATGGCTTAACTCGATAAATTAATTGTCATTTTGATTGACCAGTCGAGTCAATTGGGAAAACGATAGATTAAGTATGCCCTGTCAATTTTCTGTTCAGATGTGGCTGCGACGAATGCGTCACTTCAAGTCAACAGGATTCACTGCGACATTCGCAAGCGCGCATTAATGCTTACCGAGCGTTGTCTGCGTCGTCCTTAATCGCACTTTCATCGAAAGACCCTTTATTAACAGCTTTCGAACTTTCATGGGAATTACGTAGACTTAGCAAAATGGAGCAGGAGTTTCGGCAAGAATACAACGTAATACAATACTCACTTAATGACATTAAGAAAAGATTGATGATGAAGAGATTAAATTGTTCCGTATATTCTGATGTTTACATTAATAACAAATAAAAGAACAAAATTGGTTGCAGGAAATGCGAGAAAATGTTCAGCTTTTCGCGACTTCTTTGTTGGATCACGCGCGGACTTCGCAAGAACTGGAGATAATGCTTAACTATAACCATAAAGGAAACAATTGGGAACCCGGAGACAGACAAACGTTAGACAGATTGAAGCTGGCAATTAAATATAAGCAAAAACAGGTGATATGTATATTGATTCGATTCATTTTGAAGAGATTCAAATGACATAACCTAATTTTTATGTTAACTTCTAATTTCTAACCTAATTCGATCTATTCAGAAGAAATTAAGCTAACATAATCTCACTTTTAAGTTAATTGTTAATACATAGTTTAATTTTTTGTATTCAGAAGAGATTAAAGTGACATAACCTTACTTTAAGGTTAAATTTGAATGAATAATTTTATTCAATGTCTTTTAGAAAGACTAAAATGTTATAACCTAATTTGTAGGTTAACTATTAATTACTAACTTTTATTTCTACAATACTTGTTTTAATCGAAAAAACCTATGTTTTAAAATAACGTTTAGTTTAGTAAACCATTTTTTGACATCTTTAGTTTTTAATTAACTTCTTCAGTTCGTAGCACACCCAAGTGTGCAACAACTCCTGGCAGCTATCTGGTACGATGGTTTACCAGGATTTCGGCGTTTAAGTATGGTTAGTCAGCTAATTGAGGTGGGAAAACTGGGTGCCATGTTTCCAGTGTACAGCTCGGCTTATATGATGGCTCCACAATCAGAGATGGGAATATTCATGAAAAAACCCTTTGTCAAGTTCATCTGCCATTCGTCCTCCTACGCGTTCTTCCTTCGTGAGTAATATCTGGTGACACTGTAGGAATTAATCGCTCTATATCTCGTTTGCTATCGGAATGGCTAAAAATGAGATTATGAGGAAATCCATGTTGAGCGTTAGGGCTTACTGCAAATAATAAGATTAACAAATCTCGAAATGAGACGTGGACAAATAATTGTCGTTACAGGGCTGCAGCGGTGCTTTATTAAAGACCGCCCTTTCAGTCCAAACTAATGTAGTTTTGTATTACTTTTGCCAAGCCCCGGCAGCTCATCAATGTTAACGGGCCCTATTTGTCTCCAACCCACACGCTGACACTTTTTGCAAGCTTTGTCTTAATATTCTTATGATCCTTTTATGAGGTGTTAGACGTTACAGATATATTTCTAACTTTTCTACCAGCGCAACTTTTCTCTAGATAAATCTCTCTTTTTCGTCTCAGTTTTACTAGGTGCAGCCTCGCAGAGGATCGAGTATTTGGCGATTGAATTTTTGGGCAACGCATGGCTCAAAGCGCTTCTGGCAGAATGGAAAAGAAAGGAACGCGGGTCTTTACCAGGCCTCGTCGAGTCGGGAGTAATCGTATATGTTCTAAGTGAGTCAATGCCACTTAATAGTTACTCTAATCGAATTAGGAAGATTAACTGTTCGAACTACATAGAACACACAAGGCGAACAGATCTTGACCTATTGGACAGTTAATGTTATTTCAGCGACCGCTCAAGATCGCGTGACCATTATTATAATTCCATGTAAATCTAGTTCAATCAACTTTGCGCCATTTCTCTTTCAACCTAAGTTATGATATTTGCATCGATGGTATAGAAATAATATAAATAAATTGATATGCAAAACAAATCTTTTTATTATTTAAAAACGCATACAAATATATTTCCATAAAATGTCCATGTTAGCATTCAATTAGATTAATTTTCAAAATTGATAAACTTATTAATTAATCAATTTTAAAAAGTTTCTTTATTTATGAATTCATATATATTAAATTAATTCAAGTAAAGTAATTATAATAACTGACTTGAAATATTTTAATTATTAGGTATTATCGGTGGAGAAATAAAAGCTTTATGGGCAGACGGCTTACTTGAATATATTTCGGATTTATGGAATATAGTGGACTTCATTCAAAACAGTTTTTATTTTACTTGGTTGAGCTTGCGGGCAACATCATGGTTTATTGTAACGGTAAAGTATAGTTTAGTAATCAATAAACTGTATTATCTCAGTTGAAACATTAAAAAACGGTGGAAATGATACTTTTGAAATATTTAATACAAATGCAACTTTGACTAAAAATCAACCTATACTTCTAACTGTGTTATACTATATAAATCAATTATTTTTAAATGGTGTAAAAGAAATTGACTGTTGCCCTTTAAAAAAACCATTCGAACGTGAAAGTCATTCGAGATTTGAAACGGAAATGAACGTTAAATAAAAAACATCATTTTTTAATGCAATTATAGTTTCGTTTCTGTAATTAAAAATTGCAGTTTTATAAACAGTTATTTGTAAAACTACAGTATGAATTTGAAATATTTCGTATTTAAAATACGTCAATCCAAAGTGCGTCATTTGGGAAGTTAATTTTTATAGAACATTTTATATTATTCATAAATACCAGATGGAATATTGGCGCGGGGACGATCCTTGGTATCCGAGGGAAAAATGGGATGCGTTCGATCCAATGCTGTTGTCCGAAGGTGCTTTTGCCGCAGGAATGATATTCAGGTATGTAATATAATTATAAAAATCATATTGTCAATAAGTACGAAAGTATTTGTAATTCAATATTGCATTAGTTGATAGATTGAAAATAAACTAAAATAATATTGCATCGTATCTTTTATAATATTTTACAAAGTGAAACCGACAAAATATTACCGTCTATGTTTTTTTCAGCTTTCTAAAACTGGTTCATATATTCAGTGTCAACCCTCATCTCGGTCCATTACAAATATCTTTAGGGAGAATGATTATAGATATCATCAAATTTTTCTTCATCTATACCCTTGTGCTATTTGCTTTCGGCTGTGGTGATTATTTTAATAAAACTATTTTATAGGTTTTATTTTTTTGATATACCGGTTTTTTTAATGAGATTCAGTTTTGCAAATATAAAGAAATGCATAAATTCTTTTTTTTTCTTTGCATTGAATTCGTATTATTTATTTTGATGTGAAAATAAATTATATATTATAATTTTAATTTTTCACTGTTAATATTCTTAGATCTTATTTTAATTTATGCCTAATTAATTTACTCACAGGTATGAATCAACTTCTCTGGTATTACGCTGATCTTGAAAAAACCAAGTGTTATCATTTACCTGATCCCGATATACCTGATTTTGATAACCAGGAAAAAGCGTGTTCGGTTTGGCGAAGATTTGCAAAGTAAGATTATTTACTTCAATGTTCGCTATTAGAATTGCAAACAATAATTTCATTCAGTTTCTAAATTTAAATTTGTTAATGCATTGCAGTTTATTCGAGGCATCGCAATCATTATTCTGGGCGAGTTTTGGCATGATCGACTTGTTGTCTTTTGACCTCACGGGAATTAAAAGTTTCACACGGTTTTGGGCTCTTCTGATGTTTGGTTCTTACTCGGTGATAAATGTCATCGTACTTTTGAACATGTTAATCGCTATGATGTCTAATTCATATCAAATTATTTCGGTACGAAAAACTGTGTATAAATTTGGAATTATTAACATAAATTACATGTATATTTTTGTAATTATTTATTGTTAAATAAATGAGCATAGAATATAAAATATTCAATAATCATATTAACTTAATAACTTGATTAACTTTTTTCACTTTATAAATATATAAATTTGGCAAAATCAAAATTAGAAAATGATAAGTGTTTTGTCAATGTTTAAAGTCTGGAATTAAAACTGAAATATTATATAAGTAATTTGGAATAATCTCAGGAACGATCTGACACTGAATGGAAATTTGCTCGAAGCCACCTTTGGATGAGTTATTTTGAAGATGGAAACACCGTGCCTCCGCCATTCAACGTAGTGCCAACGAGTAAAACTTTCGATAAGATTCTTTCATGCGGAAAAAGTGGTCGGCCAACGAAATCGCTCATTGCAAGTGTCATAATAGTCATAATAATACAAATAAATGCGTTATTTTCACTAGAAATATGATATTGTGATTTATGCTAATGAAGTAATTATTATTGCAGAAAAAAAATCGAGAAAAAGCTGAAGTAAGACATCAAACGGTAATGCGCTTATTGATTCGCAGATACGTAACAGCGGAGCAACGAAAGCGAGATGAATTTGGAATCACCGAGGATGATGTAATGGAAATCCGACAAGACATTTCTACGTTGCGTTACGAGTTGATTGATATTTTACGACAGAATGGAATGCGAACACCTAATGTTGATCGACAAGAAGCAGCTTGTAAGCAAAACTCATTCACTTGTTCATTATTCTGTGGAACATACTATACATGACAATTAATGTTTCATTTAATTAATGTCTCTTAATAACAGTTTCGACAATATTTGATTAATTGTTTTTTATGATTATATACATATAATCTATTTATTTTAAGTTATATTTTTTTTGTAATTTAAAATAATGAATTTAATATAATATATGAATTAAACATGTTGAATGTTGAAAATTTAATGTTAAATTTTAAATTTAATTTTAAATTCAAATTTAATTTTCGATGTTAAAGTTGACTCAAAAACATTTGGTTTTCAGTGAGCGGCAAAAAAGGTCGTGTTATGGAACGACGTTTACAAAAGGATTTCCAGATCGGTATTGTGTCAGTTGAGAATATCGTTAATGCGGTTATTCAAGGGGAAAAGACTCCGAAGGATGTATTTAGTCAAATTGCTCGAGCAATCGGTCGGAAGAGTAGTAGTGGTAGTAAGAAGAAAGATTGGAACGCTGTTGTTAGACAAAATACTGCTAATCAGGATCCAATCGGTAGTTCGAACGAAGCTGTTGATAGGCAAATCAGGCGCAGTATCAAAAGACGTATGGCCAACAACCCTGATTTGCAGTCCTTGGATCCGACGCGTCTCGTGGACTTTAACCCGAATTTGTCCGAAGTTTCACCAGCTACTCGTATCGCTTATGCCAAATTCATGTTGAAGAGGAAGCCGAATGGCGAAGGTGAAGAAGGCGAAGGTAATGAAATGAGTACAATTCAAGAATTCATTTTAATTTGTTGAAAATCATCAAATTGAGAACTCATCAAGTTATCAATTATGAATTCAATTAATCAAATGAATTGATTTATTCAATTTTGTTTATTTTTCAATTTTTAATTTGTTTCAAATACTCTAAAATTAATTTATTGATATGATTAATTAATCAATTAACTAATAAATTATTTTTACGTTCATTTAGGTGGAGAAAAAGGAGGTGGAATGCCTTCTCAAAAATCAAGTATGAAAGTCACAATTGCACCGCAAGCAATTCAGGCTGAAGGAGGACCAAAGTTGAATTTACGCAAATTAGCAAGCAGCAGTTTGGAAAAAGATAAATCTTCTCTGAGAACAATGAAATCTGTCGATCGAGCACCATCGCCGATTCCAGAAGAGGAAAGGGTAGACCCGAAACCAGCTTTGCGATCGAAACCATCTATGAAATCAGCTGTTTCTACAGATGATAAGAAGAAAGAGGAAGAAAAACGCAAGAAAGAAGAGGCAGACAAGAAAACAGAAGAGGAGGGCAAGAAGGTAGAAAGAGCTTTAAGTAAGAAAACTTCGAAACAAGCTTCTACTGCATCAGCAAGTGGTCCTCCAAGTGCTCCAACGCGAGCACCTTCAACTGCAGGTGCGCCTGCACCTGCACCTGCACCAGCTTCATCAGCTCCAAAACCACCACCAGCTGCACCCCCACCAGCTGACGAACCAACTACGACTAAACTTAGGGGAAAATCAAAAGCTACTGGTCAAGTGGTTGGTGGTTGGATCTAAATTCTGAAATTTAGTCACGTTATCTTTCTAATTTGAAACGTCTTCAAATTCTGGGTTGCAATAATTCATTGCAATGTAATCTAATTACATTTTATAAATTATTGATTGAAATGTAAAATGATTTTTTTTAGTATTTGAAATTGAATGATCTTTCTAAACATCAGAAATGTTCTACTTTGATCTTTCAACAGTTTCGTTTTTGAGAAATTATTTATTTATAATTCTTTTTTATGTTTTCTTTTTATTTGAACATTATATTGTTTTTCTCTCAGTTTCATGAAATTATAATTTTTTAGCTGTTAACCACGATTAATATTTATAAACAAAGGCTAAATTATGCTTTTATGATGTTTTCGTTATATAAAGAAAGTATCGTTGAACTAAGAAGGTCTTTCAATTATAAAATACGATGGTTGATTTTAAGGATAAATCAATGTCATATTACAAATTTATATGATATATTGACAGAGCCAAATGCTTTTAATGATGACTAATAAAATCATTTGCTCTGTTACATAAATTTAAAATCAATTAGTGGTACTAATTGGTTCAATTAGTTACGCATAAATCCAAATATTCTTATAAATCAAAAGAAATTCCAAATTATTTAGAAGTTTCAAATCAAAATATTTTTTTATTTGGTTAATATTTTTAATTTAACATCAAAATTAAAAAGATGCAAAATTTTGCGTAAAAACAAATTCTTATCGAGATTTGATATTAAACATCAAACATATTTTAAGTTAATCAATATTGTATTCGTGCGAAAACAATATTAACGAATATTTCTTAA
>JABFQD010005986.1:0-10198 GCA_022817045.1 Psix sp. ZL-2020
ATTGATTTTACGTATTTATTTATGCTTTATAATGAATGTATAATTTAAAATTAAATCGAATTTATTGAAATACCATTAAAATTTTATGGTTTTCAATGACATTTTAGGCTTCATAAACTTAAAAAGTATTATTTTAAGAATGTTGTAAAATTGTAATAAAATTAATACGATGATTATAAAAAAATATTAATAATATAAATTGAATAATTTTTATTAAATACAAAGAATAAAAATGTATTGTTTCTTGTTGCTTATAATAGTAGTTGCTAAATACTTATATTAGGAAAGTTTCAATTGAATTACAGAGTTATTCCGAATGATATCTTAAGAATGATATAAATGGCTAAATTTTTAAGCTTGTTTCTGTTTTAAGCTGTTCAAATTCATGTTTTAAAAATAAAGTTCAATTCTTGCTGTGCCCCAGTCTCAAGCCAAGGTTATGTTCTATCAGTCATGCAAGATAAATTCCATAACAAAACTAACGTCACACAATTATCCTCTTATGGTAGTACCATAACCATTTCATAGTTATCTTTTATTTATGGTACGCTGTAATATGAATATGTCACAATGATAATTTTTTGTCGAAGAACGCAATTAGATAAGAAAAAATTTTAGCATTAATAGCAACTAGACATGCTTTTGGTATTTTTCATTACAAATGTAAAATTTCATTTGTATGAAAAATAGAATATTAAAAGACCATTTAAAAATATAAATTATTAGAGTGAAGTTTGCATGTTCAAACATTCAAAGTTGGTAATTTTATGTTCTGGAAGTTATAAGAATGAAATTCTTTTTTTTGGCATTTTTTGTGAATATAAAAAAGGAAAATTCCTTTAGTTAAAAATTAACTAAATTTTGATTAGGTGATTTTTTCAATCGGTGTATTAATAGAATTCAAAATTTTACACTCTTATTTAATTAGCTTATTTATTCAACGTTATGTAATTGTTCTGTTATTTTGAAAATTTTTTCTATTTTTTAACAAAATTGACTGTTTTTAACACATTCGGAAATATTTAACTTTAGGAAATTTTTTTTAATGAAAAACCAAATCCAAAACCTTGAATTGAAAATTAATAAATCAACAACTTCAAAAAATTGGTAATCAGTTACGTTCAAAAAATATTTTCTTTTTTAAGTTACAAAATAATTTACTGGCATTCGTGAGCCGCCAAGTTCAAAATTATTTTCTTAATAACACAGCCTGTTGTAGCTTGAAAAATCTGTTTTATAAGTTTTGCGTGAATTATGTTTGAAGTAAGCTGGTGAAAGATATGTTATTTTTTATTTCCCTAAAGAATTTATAAAAAAAGTTATTTCTTTTAAAAATAAGCGTTTGAAATAACATTAACAAATTCTATCAAATACTGTTAAAGTTTAAAATTATAGCACACTTTAAACGATGTTTATGTAGAATTTAGAATTAACATTTTCGTAATAGTTTTATAACCATTTTTGAATGAAACATCATATTTTGCATAGAAGTTTCAACGAACCGTGTATCATTATATGAAGTAGCGTGAAACTGAAAGTCGAACTCCATTCGTTACTTGTTTTCATTGCGTTTTAAAGCTCCAACATTGCGGCTTCGAAACGCAGTCTGATATTAGATTACACACAAACTAAGAGTCGCACGTGGAAGATACCTTACCAACAAAAATGTATTAAATCTATGACAAACTATTGGACTTTTTCATTCTATTTAACTCGCATTTTTCTACTATTTTCATCACATAGCAAATCCTAATTCAGTATTGACATTTAAAGGTTAGAACATTATATATCTACACTTCAAACATAAATTTACAATTTTCGCATAATCTCATTCCTTGTTTAGTGTATAATTGTACTACATTTAAAGTGCAACCACATTACCCTATATAGAGCATAATTATAATGATTTATTTACAGTATAAAAAATACAAATAATCAAATTTTAAAAGTTGCATAGAAAGATTTAAATTTTACATAAATTTGTACTTGTTTTTAACAATAAAAATATTTAAAAAAAGTAAAAATGACTTGATATGAAACTGAACTTTAAAAATAGTGTGGTGTTAAAATGATTGCTAAAATTAAAGATAGTATTGTACTCATTTTTTCAGGAAAAAAGTTCGTATTTTTTGTAAATTGAACTGTTCGTTCTATTGATAGTGAAAACAATAGTTAACCCAAAGTTGATTTAACTTGTTCTTTCTATAGAGATGCGGGTAAAAAGAAACGAATAATTTTTAGTTGAACTATTGATTTATTATTACGTTAATATTGAAAATAGTCGTACAAATAATTAAAAATATCTATTGTCTAATTTGATAATTTTATTAATTCAATAGTGTATTTTTGACTTTTTCTGATTCCAGTTTGGATTGTAAATAAGTTATTCGATTGAATTTCAACCCATATGAGGTAGAATTAATTATATTAAATAATCAAATTTCAAATACGAATATTTAAAATTTACATTAGATTAAAGATAAATAGATGGTTATTGTATACAAATTGAGTTTATCCTGATTTATATTTAATATGACAATAATAATAATAAGAATATTGTGATCTATATTTACTATATACACAATCAATATTTAATATATATCGAATATTTCTAATTTTATAAACTCGATGTTGATATGTAATATTAATATAATAAACAACATATCCCGAATTAAGAACAATATTAGTATAAATATAGAGTTTAAAATTGTATTTTATGCAACAAGGGAGATGAACAAGTGAGTATTCTCAGTAAATTGGTTAAACGAAACATAATTAAGGGCTGCAGGAGGCAGCCTAAGGTGTAGTCGGGTTCTGTCATATTCACTTGTGGAATAAATATAAGGTATATAATCTATGTTTCTATTCATTTTTCAAGAATAATAACACTTTTTTGTTTTCGTGAAAAAGGTTTTCTTTCAAGGGAGGGAATACATTTCTCTTAGAAAAAGGAATAAATATACTTTATTTGTATATGAATAAAAACCTTATAAGCCTTTTATAAAAGTTTAAAGTGAATATTAAACAATAAATAATTCAATCAACAAAAAATTTTACATTATTTTACTAATGGGAAAAGTAAGTGATTTCAAGTGAGTGAGAACGCAAAACAAACGATTAACTACTTCTTTCACAAGTAAAGTAATATACTTTTTCTTAAAAGTATGGTAGAATTCTTGCATTTTACAGGTATTTAGCAGTAAAATGCTTTTGAGGGAAAGTGATGCTTTTTTTATTGCGAAAGTTCAAGAACTTGCCGCTTCTACAATATGTTTAAGAAAAGTTTTATTTTTCAAAATTTTATTTAATCGCTATAAATAGCTAGTTTTGTTCGAGTAAAATGAATATGATGCGGTGAGAGTAAAGTATGATTTTGAAAATGTTAAAAGTTTTAAATCGTTTTAACATATGTTGTTTCAGAGTATCAAAATTATATGGAACTAAAAGTATCTAATAGTAGTCTAAAAATAAAACTTTATTTTCAACCATTTTATATTCATGGTAATCTAAATCTTAAATTTAAGCAAACGATTTTATAAAGATATAAAAATTTTGCATGAAAAACGTAATTTAGCAGTCTGAAAATGAGATTTATATAAATATCTTGAAAGATTGAAATGTTTATTTAATAATATTTTTGTAAATTTATACAATTTATAGTTAGTAAATATTACATTGTTTTATATTTTTTTAAATTTGTAAACTAATGAATTAAATGTCTTATAAAACAATTTTTAACATTTTTCATAAAACAAATTCTTCTGAAATATTAGTTTCATAAAATATTTTTGAAACTATTCAGCGAAACTAAATTATATCTCCCATCTCTATTGATATACTACGTTTACCTAATCCAGGAATAATGATGAGGACATAAAAGTTTTCTATTCTCATCGGGCAGCTTAATTAATGTAAGTCCCCTTGCCTCTCATAATCGGAGTGCTTCATTAACGTGATTTTTCTTGCCTCTTACAAATTATGTGAAATTGTAACTATTTATAACTAAAATTATGAAATAGTTTAGGAAAAGTATGAAATAAAGTATGAAATGAAGTTGAAATTCTAATCAATATACTATAAATGATTATTTATAGAAAATCTTATTTGCGTTGAAACTAAATTTTAAAAGAAAGAAATAAAAATAACTTCATAAAGTCAAAAATTTACAGATCATAGTTTTGAATATATTACATATTCATACCTTTAAAAGTATACTAACTGGTAGTAAAAACTTGCAATAGTGTTGCATGTTATTATAAAATTATACAGTTCTTTTATTGAAAGTTTGTTGAATAAACTTTACTTTTTGAATAATCCCATGGATAATTTAGAGATCACAATGGTTATTTCATTGTTTTTTTTAATCCATAGTTTATAAAATGCTGACAAAGAAAGTGAATTCGCAAGTATTGTAACGCAAAGCATAAAAATTGTTATGCAATATATTATTAATGTCCATCATTGCCTTGTTTTATGTCACGTTAATATCCAAGTTTAGATTCTTGATTTCTTTGATTTCATTCAAATAATTTTATACTATTTTTTCGTAATGGGATGATGCACTATAATGTTGATATTAAACTTCACTTTAAGAGCTTTTAACAACGTCTCTGATAGGAAGAAAAGTTCAATATCTTATACTTCCTAACGCATCGTTCACTTTAATAAAAATAGTGCCTTTATATGTAAATATTTTTGAATATCGAAAATGATTTGTTTCATTTCAACAGTTAAATACTAGAAAAAATTACTTGGAAAAACGATGGGATTTATAAATGTTGTTTTATTTAGTATTTTTAATTATTATCTGACAAAGTCGCACTCGAATACGAAATATGTTAAAAAATTGTTTTTTTATTCCTGTTGTATATACTACAGCGATTTTTTCAGTTTTGTCTATTAGTTATACTGTTTTATAATTTTCTCAAAGCGCCTTGTTTGCAAATTTGGTCCTATCTATATTTATTAATTCCTATATATATAATATTTGTGTCGTAATATTTCAAAATTTTGTTTTATTTTCTTCCTTTTCATTAATGTAAATGATATTGTTTTACGCATTGTTAGACATAGCATTATTACGGAAAAACGAGAAACATATTATAACTAAAAAAAGCAGCTTAAAAAAGTAATATTGGAATATTATTACAACTTAATACTTTGTTGTATTCAAATTCAAGTCAATTAAATGATCAACAAAATATTGAAAGTATGAATAAAAAATGTAGAAAGAAAATAAATATCATCTGTATAGTAAAATGTAAACGAATGGAATTAAATTAAGTGATAAATTATTAATATTTTCTAAGATTTTTTGATTGAATAATTTAAAAATATCAAAAAAAATTCATATTTACACGTTTTGAAACAATTGCATTGTAGAATTGTTACATGAAAGGTTTAAATAAATAGATTTGTAATCTAAACAGCAACCACATTTTTTCAGTAAAATTTTTTTCTTTTATTATAATATTTTCATAATATATAATAAATAATTTGTTCTTACTCCAGTCTTACTCATTTCTAATTCGTTTCTGCTCATTTTATAGCTAAATAAGAATATAAACACTGTACATCTTAGGTATGTAAAACTAGAATAATTTAATTAAACCAATGTTTCAAAATTGGCAGTCACTCTTAGTTGACAAAACTAATAACAGCACTTATATATCGAATTCTATAAAAAAACAAGCTCAAATAAACATTTATGTACATTTTATGGAAAAATGAATAAATCACTTCCATTCATAATATCAATGACTTTTTTTACAAAAATATAACAAAGACTATACAAACAAGTTATTCTTAGTGCACAGGTACATCTAAACGATTAACATTCGTACACAGACGGACAAACTTGCAAACAATAATTAATATGCATTTTTACGTAATTATTTGTCGTGAAAAATCGTGATGATATTGCCAAGGCAGAGGTTTGAGAGTAGCGTTAAATTCCTGATTGGCAGGACTAACTTCATTTATTTCACTCGAGTTTGAGTTCACCCCAAGCCAAGGTCTAAATATGGACTGGTTAATTTGGTTCATCAAGGGTGCAATTTGTTTTTTAACTTTCTTCTGCAGTTTAGAATCAAGCTCTTCATCACTTTCCGATTTCCTTTTTCTCTTTGACACATCAGTTTCTCGAAAACCTTTAGCGAAAGGATTGTTATCAACCTTCAATTTTGTGATTTTCTTATTCTGTAACACAAAAATCAAATTAATGAATTGATAAACGTATATAACACATATAATTCACAGCAAATAATTTTTCATTTCTATACTTAGAAACGTAATAAAAAGGATCTTACCTGATAAGCTGTAACAGCGATGAATTCCGTGACTTTAAATTCGAAAAATTCTTTTTCACAAATATAAAACAAAGAATAGATATCTGGCTGGATACTATTCTGTGCAAAATACTGTCTGTTGAATTTCAAAATCCAAAGTCTTGGGATATATTTGTGCATCGACTGCAAAACGATCTATAAAAACCGAAAAACAAATTATTATAATTATGAAAAAAGAACAGTTTAAAGTTAATTTTACAAAAACTCAGTTTTTGCATTGTTTATAGAAATAATTAATCTAAATTAAACTTACACTTGTATGCGCCAGACTAGGATTATTTGTGAGTTTCAAGTTCTTGAAATTGATAATTTTATCCATAAGTTCTGAGCCTTCAACTGGATCATGCGAGTGGACAAAAAATCGATTATATGTATGGGCTTCCATGTCAGCTCTGCTATACTCCACCCAGTACCCCTCCTCTGATTTTGGTTTTGTTAGAAATTTGTGTCTTTTATCACTCGCCAACCTCAGTTCCAACACCACGAAATACTCTTCTTTGGGTTCCAGTCCAGTTACATTGAACTCAATTTTTGGAAACATATGTCTGAAACAAAAACAAAGAAATTAGGACTTGCAAAAAAATGGATATTTCACTAAATCTCATCGAGACTCAATGTCTAGACATTCTGTAAAAAAAGTAGATCAAAGTTAATTATTTATCAGTAATGGAATGCCGACGACGATTAGGGTCCTAAACACATTTATTTTATTTTCCTCCGTTTATCCGCACAAATATTTGTTTCAGTCCAAAAATAATAGCTTTCTAACCAAACGGCAAACATTTTCTTTCGAGTGGATATGCTGATGAATCTAATCCTTGCACTTATCGATCTTTCATAGCGGCCGAAAGGTCGGTCAAGCGTTTTAACACATGATAAAGTGTATCTTCAGGGGGCAGGTAGACAGACCAGACTACGCAACGTCTCATCCAGCGACGGTAAGACAAAAGCCTGCGAGACACTTGATAATCATTTGGGTCCGACTGTGCCGACTTTTCTTCACGAGCTCTTGAGTGGAGCGAAGGTGCCCTCCGAAGGCGAGACTAATGCGCATCGGCGCCTGTCATTTGAGCCCAGAAAACACTTTAATTTCAGTGAAACTCAGAAACATTAGATAACAATTTCGTCGCGACCCTTGTAAAATTAACGACCCAACTTATGACTCATTTACGTAACAAAGATTCTGAAAAGTCTCGATGTGCACCTGTTTCACGGCAAAATCAACCTTCTTGAAATCATTGTCTTCTGGAAGGGAACATTGTTTCAATTTCGAGACGGCCAATGTTTTTTTATGTCGCTTTTCGATTTTTATGGCATTGTTTCTGAAAGAAGTTGAGAAGTACGAAAGATACTTTTGGCTCGCTTGTGATAAATAGCGTGCGAGTGCACGCTATTTATCACAAACGACATTCGATTTGTGAGATGCCGCGAGTCGTCAACAAGTGCAGCCGACGACGGTGTGTTAAGAGGACACGTGTACAGGCGCCACCAAGTGGCGGGGACGGTTTTGTCGGTAGCCACACAAAGAGTTGGCGCCAGGCTAGGTATAAGCTAACAGAAAAGAATCTCCGGCCAGCTCCAGAGGAGGTTCCCTTTATTACCTCCAATGATTCATCAACGAGGATTTCTTCCAAACGAAAGAGAATGATAAAAGACAATTATTTTACGCTATTATGTATCACATTTGCATCGTATTTTGTCTCCATATAAAAGTTGCGCAGAGCTTGATGTTTAGTGAAAACGCAGACACGATGAAATTCGGAAGAGAACAAAGTTGAGAGTCGGATATTGGCAAAGGGGGATTAGTCGTGGGACGACGCATCCTCTGAAAGAGCAAATCCGAGTATCGCTTACTCGCCAAACGATCGAGATTAAAACACCTTGGCGAAAATCGTCGTTTGATGTCGCGCGGCATTCTATGGAGGCGCCACGAGACTATCAAAGAGAGCCGCTGGAAACTCGACCCCGAAGCTCGTCACTGTTTGTTTTAATTATACAGATCAAAACAAAAGCCAGCTTCATCATCACAATGTTATTCTTACCTGCCAGATTTCGTGATGATCATCTCAGTTTGAAGCTCATGGAATTGGTTCCAAAGGTCATAATTGTTAAGTTCCACTTTAACCTTGCTCCTTCGCTGCGACAAATTTAGCGCTGGCTGAGGATAAACTGTAAACATACAATATTTACATAAATAACAGGGCTCAATTGAAACCATGTTTTTAGGGGCAAAAAATCTAACAATTAATTTGTCAGGAGATCTTTTCTCACACAAGTTTGACGCTTGAGAAAAACACTTGCACTTGTTCAGGTGGTGTCTTTTGGGTTGCAAAGAAGAGGCTCGCGGATGAGTGCGCATGCTCTATGAAGATCTATCGCGCCGCGCTTTATCCTCGTCAGATAATTGGCATTGGACCGCAAAATCTCTGAAGAATCGAAGAACGAAATTGGGAGAAAAGCCGGTATGTAGGTGCTGCCAGATAACGATTGTCCGGTTCATCGGGCGGCGGCGCTTTTTATGTCTGGCGAAAAGCCCGACGACACTAGGGATCAATCTATACCGATTTTCGGACTTTCGATCGGACTCACGCCGCGACACTGCGTTTCAAGTGGACTTCCTCCTTCACAAGTGCCGAACACGTAATATGGAACTTTTGTTGCGTTTTGTCTTACGCGTCGACACACAGGCCATCATTCCCCTTTTCGGTGCTTCGTCTTTTGTTGTTCGATTTTTTCCCTTGTGAATTTATAACTACTTTGAGTTTGCTTTTTTGTCAAATATATATGCTTCAGTGAATGGAAATGAAAAGAATATATCATTTTTTTGCATTTAAAACATAGTTGTTAGACATTATGAAGTACCATACATTTTAGTTTCTTACATCATTTATTTTAATATTATTCGATAAACGAAGAGATCTACTGCTAATCAATTTCTAAACCTAAAGTTTTTGAACATTTTATTTTATTGGAGTATTTTGAATCGTGTATATAAAAGTATAATATTTTGAAGCTTTTCGTGACATGCTTATTAATCTTAAATGTCAGATTAAATCAAAATCTATAAAATTAAATCGGCTGTATTGCATTAATTATTATATTATGTATCTACGAATATTGCTATCATTTTTATTCAATAATAATTAATATATCTCTTCATGAACTCTTCACAAACTCATTCCTACGTTACAGTACTAATGTGTTTTAAGAGTTCCAAACAAAATATAAATTACACTATTCGACTTTTTAAAATAATGCAAAACGTCTGAATAATTTGCATTTTTTCAATTACATTCATTTTAAAATACGAAAATGTTTACTTCAGAATGTAATTTCCTTTTTCCCACTGTGTAGCGTATGGATAATAAGCATACATTACTACTAAATTAAAATTAATTTGTTATTTTTTTTAAATTATAATTAACCATTAGTTAATCACATTTACACTTACCAGTGGGAAAAGCTGGTTGGAAAAAAACCATGTTTGAAGCTGCGTACGAGTCCACTTTCGCACACATTCACTCCACCACACTGCAAGCACAACTAATGTCCGCACTACTTTTATCCACTATCGCTCAGAAAACACAAATTGGTGTTTACACTTTTGAAGAGTGTTGAAACCATGGGATCAAATTTGGCATTGGTCAAAACTTTGGCTCGAGCTGTTTAAATAGGCTTTGCCGCCGGAACGTACCGTAAATCCCCAGCTTCAAAGAAAACTTTAGGATGACGTTTTGTGATTGGCCGATGCACATCCTTTTTTTCATAAACGGAGTGGGGGCTATGCATCGTTAGGAAGTAATTGATAATATATAGACAATATTTATAAAATTGACAAATTTAATTATTAT
>JABFQD010005987.1:0-10198 GCA_022817045.1 Psix sp. ZL-2020
ATACGTAGTCCATATAAAAGTATATAAATATAAAACAATATCAAACAAATGTCAAACAATAAATATGCTCATTGCTACATATTTTTGAACTGAAGTTTCCATGTTTAAAAATGTTCACCGTGATGTTTTTTCTAAATACTTTTTGACACATGGGCTGATGTAAATGACTTCATCAAAACACATTATTATTAGTACTTATATTTTAAATTTATTATATATACATTGAAGTTTCTTACAAGACGCTTCATCGAAGAAAAGTTGATTTAAGAAAAAGCAATAAAATAATAATTTCAAAACATTAATTTAATAATTAATTTTTATTTGATTTATTGATTTTTATTTTAATTTTGCCTTTACTGATTTTTATATTAGCTTTAATGTTATTAATTTTATAAAAAGTAATTGGAACAAATTTAAAATATTCGTCATTTCTCAACTAAAAAATTTTTGTTTTTACTTTTGTGTATATGAACATCAATTAAAAAGCATTTTCCTGCAAAAAAACTACTCATTTTCAAAGCAGTATATGCATTACGGATCATATTCTACAAAATTTAAGGTGTAAAAGAACTTGAAACTAAAATTTTCAATATTACTCTAATTTATGACATCAATGTCTCCAAATAACATTTCTCGTCATTCTACAATACATATTTTACAATACATATTTTACAATACATATATTGTACACTCCATGTAATACATACATAACAATTATACCAAGATAATAATATACATTATAATTATATTGTTGATATATTTAATACATGTGTTAGAAAAAAATAAATTAAACAATTATTTTGTTCGCTCAGTAAACAAACACATTCTTTACAGTGAAAATTCCCATTAAATACCAAATATTTGCTAAAAAATGATGATAAGATCTCTGTTTTTAATAGAGATTTTTAATGTGCTATGCAATCCCCTTTTTTACCATGTTAGCACAGTTAATTATGAGGTTATTTTTCTCGAATTTCATCACATTTTTAATCATATTTTGTAACTTTCGTTTACTTTATATAATTATTATATAAAGTAACCAAATTTTAAACAACCGTAAAATCCATTGAATGTGCATCGATATATTTTTATTTTGCTATTTATTTATTATTATTTGTATTATATTTTAACCATAATATATTTCTACGACGAGTTATAATACTCACATTTAAAGGAAGTTCCATTGCAACAGCTTTCAAAGATGGAAAATAAGCAACTGGTAATACAGTTACATAGGAAGCAGCTGGAACAGAAACTTCATCATGGCCGTCGATGAAAAATTTTACGTGAGTCTCATCTCTAGTGTCATAATCACCAGGATATCTTTGATATTGGTATCTTATATTCATATGTTGTGTCCAATAATGAGAACCTACAGAAAATATTTTTTTAAATGATGTTCACTTATGATTAAAGTGCTACCGTTTTCTCTGCTTTGTTAGCTCTACTGGTCGTTTATCAAAATGATACAATATATTTTATGTGATTGATAAACTTGCTTACCATATAATTTCAAAACGAATAATACTGAATATAAAATAATCTGTTATGCGTAGAGACGTTATTAAGATGGTCTAAATCTCTTTGTGCATTTATTGTTGTATGTTCTTTATTTTTCATTTCAAATAGTTCTGAAGTTTTTCGTTTCATTTCATTATTTTCGAAGTCTAAAATTTTATAATCATCAAATTTCATTTGATGATTTGTATTATTTTGTATATAGTTGTTTATAACATTATCGTCATTATTGTTAAAATATTTTTTATGTTCTTTTATTCTAGTAATAAAATTTCTTTTTGTTTCGCCTATTTTTAAGGAATATTATTTATTATTGTCGAATTAGATTTAGAAAGAATTTATTTTATAGATGTATTAATGCTGTTATGAAGTGGAATTCTAAAATAATTTGTTTTACAATTTTGTAATTGATTATTATTATTGTTATTATTGTTATTAGAGTAGTTGATATTGTGAACGGTTCTCAATCGTTTTCTATATAATTATTTATAACATCGTCTGGATAAAAATTTGTTTTGAAAATATTTTTCATCTGATAATAAAATAGCTTTATCAACTAATATAAAAATCATAGCTATTTTTTGATGATATGGGTGGTTTGACATATAGTGACGTATTCTTGCAGAATATGTACTTTTTCTATACCAGTTTGTTGTCATAATACCACTATCATTAGAAATAGTTAAATCCAAAAAATTTAATGAGTTGTTATTCTAAATTTCTATTGCTAATTTGAGGTTTTGATTATAACTATTAAAAATTTTGAGAATTTCAGGTATTTTATTATTTGGAATAATATAGAAAATGTCATCCACATATCTACTGTAAAACTGAATGTAATTTATTTTTGAGAACATATATTGTTCAAGATCTCTCATCACTATATCTGCAAAAATAGGTGAGATAGGACTGCCTTTGGGGCATCCTTTGATTTGTTTATAATAGGGGTTATTGAATTTAAAATATGTGTTGTCAAATATAAAATGCACAATGCTTATAAGTTAATTAATGGGTATATCCATTTTCTTATTAAACTTTTTATAAATATCTAGATAATTTTTTTCTATTGAATGTATAACTAGTTCTTTCATGACATTAGTAAATAATGATACTACATCCAATGATATCATTATATAATTATTTGGAATACGTTTTTTGAAGATCTTATTTTTAAATTCTATTGAATTCAACATTATATTTCGAAGGTTTGAAACCTTTAGAAATTATATTTGCAAACATTTTTTTCAAATTACATGTTTGTGAATCAACTGATGGTACAATAGGTCTAAAACTTAATATTGGTTTATGCGTTTTGGGTTAAGTATAAAATTTGGAGACGTTGCTATACATTTTACGAATCCAATTATATATATATGTTTATCAATATATGTGTATTGCATTAATTCTTTACATTTTTTAGTTAGTCTCGCTAAAATTAATTTAATTAGGTTATTTGGTAATAATGAAATGAAACGGAAAACTTCAGAACTATTAGAAATAAAAAATTAAGAATACACAACAATAAATGCACAAAGAGATTTGGACCATCTTAATTCTACATATAACAGACTATTTAAATGTTTTCGAAAGTAGCGCCAAAATAAATACCATAAAAATTAAAAACACTAATCATATAAACATAACCTTTAAAATTATCGACATATAACATGTGACAGTAGTCAAAACGTATAAATTGTAAAAAACGTAATTTTCAAAAATTGTACAAAAGAAAATTGTAAATAATGTAAAAATAACAACATGCGTAATGTCACATTTAATTAGTATGTCTATTTTGATCATAATATATATGTACAACTGTATTTTATAAATTGACTATTTAAAACAAATATGTATAACTTTTAGATCTAATGAAGGAATAATAAAATGCCGAAACGTCATAACAACAATCTATTTATTAGTTCCTAAATAAAGGCAAAGTAATCATAGAGAACAAAACTTTAAATTAAACAAATAAAACTATAAAAGAACAATTAACATTATTATGAAATGAAATATTCACAATTGAATTAAAATAATCTGGTTCAATATAAGGCATGATGATTGCTAACATACGCTAAATATATCCACTTGTTGCTGATAATTATTATATACGTTTTTATTCATTCTATGTTACTTTACGTTTTGGTAACGCAAAAAATTTCCATTTTATTAAAATAAATTTTTCATTACGGTATCAACCCGGTTAAAAAACGAAAAACCATCATCTGGAGCTAAACAATAATTCAAGGTATTTAGTTGAGAACGGAGTAATGCGAATAAATAATAAAAAAACTACTTATTAAAGTTTTAAATTCATAAATTCACTTTTGATAAAACGATTTACGATTACAATTTACCTAAGTTTAACTGGCTTTCCAAATGCCAAAGACTAATAAAATGAATCTAATAAGCAACCTGATAGTAATTTACTTCACTCAAGAAAATAGTAATATTAAATATAACATGGGTCAACATATAAAATGTTGAACCAAAACAAAAGAATGTTTTAACGCTTTCGAATTTTGATACATCTATTATAATTCAAAAATAACCACGCTGGATGATCTTGCAAGTACAGATATATTGGGTTCTGAAGGACTTTTTGTAGTATTCTACAACGAAAAGGAGAAGATAAACAAGGATTTGTTACGGTATGCTAGGGTAGATCACGCGCTTCTTAGCCATTTGCGCAAAGTACGGAAAATTTCGAACGACAATACCAAATTACCGCAAGTAGTTTTCGATGATCAAATCCAGGTCTTTGAAGTGTGTGCAATAGTAAAATTTTAACAATCCCCATCGAACACCTAAAGAAGGCGAGCATTCATAACCTTTGCATACTTTTCATGCAGATGAGACTAGAAAAATCTGTCCACCAACACACCCATTCGGATATCAAATAAAAACCTTCGTTTTTATTGATGATTATTCTAGGTTGGCCTTAGCATATTTTAAGAAGAGAAAGGACGAGACAGGTGAGTGTTTTGAACAATATATTATGAGTTCAAGAAACCTACTAGATGTCAATGTAAAGGTTCGCAATCTAAAATCCGATTGAGGGATAGAACTTACTGGCGGATGATGAAGCGACAAGGCATCGAGCTACATTTAGCTTGTCCAGACACTCCTCAACATAATGGAGTAACAGAACGATTTGAAAGAAAGTGAGGTCGTTTATGATGAATTCAGGTTTGCCATCAAAAGTGAGGGTTTCAGCTTTAGGTGCAGCAATTAGGGACGTTCGGTTCAATAAAAAATGGTCTTTAGTGATCGATTCCAGAAAGATGTGATTAAGTTTTAGTCGCAGAATTTCCTTTTCGCAGAAAAGGATTGAAATTAGAAAACCGAACCAAATCAGAGATAAGACAATCCAAGACACCAGCTTCTAGAATCTGTCTTTAGTACAGAAGATATTAACTGGATTTTATTTTCCGTAAACATTTGAGGAATTTCAAAATTCGAAGAACCCAATTCTTGATGAAATAATGCATTGTTCCTTTACAGAAACTCATAAGAACATACAAGCAAGCCATGGAATTTGATGAACGGGACAACTGGATGGCTGCAGTTAAAGCTGAACTAAATTTTATAAAGAAGAATAAAGTTTGATTGATTGTAGATCAACCTACTAATGATGAGATCGAAGACTAAACATGGTGATTATTCAAAAAGAAAAGTGATGGTAAAACGAAAGACCAACTGTTAATTTGAGGTTTTAAAAACAGTACTTTGTATGATATGAAGGAGACGTACGCACGATTGTCGCGATTGACTTTGGTCAGAACTGTTCTGGCTGTCACTTGGATGTCAAAACAGCTTTCTTGAATGGAACGATAGATGAAGATATACATGGAAATTTCAGATGGTTTGGATATTTCACAGGATGAAAAAAAAGACTAAGGTTCGCAAGCTGCTTAAGTCACTTTATAGTTTAAAGATCAGCCCCAAGAAATGGAATATGAAGTTTACTGACGTATCTCACTCTTTAATTTTTATGTACGATGATCCTTGTCTCTTCACATGGCTTCCGGTGGAAAGAAAGTCATTTTTTTATTGTTTGTTGACAATAATTTTTAGCTAGCACCGATCTTGTTCTTAATGAAATGAAATCCAAGCTGATAGAGGCTTTTGACATGACGGATGTAGGTGAACCTAAAAATTTTCTAGGTATAAAGATTAAAAGAAATAGAGAAACGGGAGTAATGACTATCTCACAAGAGAATTACATAGAAAAGATTCTCGTTAGGTTTGGATTTGACGATGTATATCCTCAAAAAACTCCGATGATAACTCGCCAAGTAACTAACAAATAGCGCAAACAAAAAGAGGTTTTATTCGCAATTTATATTCTCAGTAGACAAATTTTGTAGCCTTGTCTACTTGCGAAACTGAATACGTGGCCATGAGTTTGGCGTACAAAGAAATGATAGCTATTAATAAAGCACTAATTAGAATAACTCAAAGGAGTTCACCTACAATCATTCGATGTGACAATAAATCATGAATCCCAAAAACCATTAACTCCACTTATTTTAGCACAAAACAAGTGGAATTAATTGTTTGAGACATATGTATGAAATATACTAAAACTATGTTGAGGAATGTATCAAGTTTGATCGAGCTAAAATTGAATGGGTTTCCACAAAATAAAATTTGGCTGATATTATGACAAAGTCCTACAGCTTCAATATTCATAACAACGTAAAAGACGAAATTTTAAACTATGATTACCTTTAATTCAAGCGTGGGAGGGAAAATTGGATTATTACTTTAGAACACACTTAAATTTTTCTTTGTGTTGTCAGCTAATCGACATCTTCAAGTTTAATGAAAGTTTTCTTGGTTACGCGTTGGTTATGCTTTGGTAATTGACTTGAACGGTTTATTCTGTTCGGGATTCATATGCGAGTAGAATACACGAGTTTGCCTAGAATATTGGTATTTATTTAATTTTACAAGTATATATTCAAACTGAATTTATCAAAAGGAATTCTAAAAAAACTATTGCAATTTGTTCTTTAGGCTTAAAATGATAAATATGAAAGTAAAAAATGTTATTAAACAACGTTTGCAAATTTTGCAAGGATTCGCAAACACTTCACAAAGAAAATAAAAACGCTTCATTTTTAAAACGTGCATGCTTATGTAATTTGCTTTGACAATTAAAGTAAATGTTATGATCATAAAGAGAATCGTCTAAACTTTATAATTCAGTATAAAAACCCAATTCAACTTGTTTTCTAATATAATTTTTACAGTATATATAGATTTTATTCCACGATTTGACAACGTATTTAAGAACTTTTGGTCGATAGTGTATGTTTTATAATTTATAAAATGTTCATTATTAATAAAACTATAGAATATTTCAACAAAGAAATTTATTAACTATAATATTTTACACAAATTAAAACTATTACTCCATTTATTCACTTCGATTTTTTCATATGATGATACAAATTGAAAAACAGGTAGTTTCGTATAAATTTTCATGGAAAACAATTTATGACAACTGTTTTTATTACACTGTACAGAAATTATCTGCAAATCTTCCCTTGTCTGTTTATAATCATAAAAAATTTGAAATTGCTAATTATTTTTACCCTATCTGAAGAGTAGAGTAAATTTCCAATTTTAGATTTCTAAGTAAGTTTTCACGGTTATTGTAACACGTGACTAAGCATATTCGTTCAATAAAGTCACTTTATCGTGCCTCTGGTCTTAGTACGGCCATTTTTATTTAAAATTTTAAATCAAACAAATCAACTAGAAGCGCTAACATTCCCCCGTGAAAATTTATTGATAGTTAATAGTTCAGTTAATTCAAAAAATACCATTATATATGATAAAGGCACTAGCTGCTGGTGCTTTACCAGCCCCCGATCTTATACATTTAAGATTGTCTGACTATATTCATTTTTCATCACCCGATCCAATACCATGCAAAAAACCTTTCTCTAGAGCACGGATAAATTTCTCGCGCGAAGGAGTCATTTGCACTCAAAAAATAGACACGTAAATAGCCACTTGGCATGCATGTGTGAGAAAAAATAGTATATGAAACTTGGAAGCAAGTAACAGATTTGCTCAGCTGAGCTGAGATTAGTTCCTCGGATACACGCAGCCTGCCTTCAGATCTAATTCCACCTCACCTCGAAAAGCTGTTCCTCGTTCCTTAGATGAATAATGTAATATTCTTTTCTGCCATTAGGCCAGTTCGTGAAATAATTCCGTTCAACATCTTTTGGCTTTAACTAATAAGCCACGCAATATCATTGGCGTTGGATCATTCATAGCATCTGACTCTAAACTAAACCTCCTTTGAGAAATTGCTCCTATTCCTCGTTTTTAATTTCATTTAATGGGTTCGATCGAACTTCAACATCAAAATTGTAATTTTTAAAGCGATGTAGTTTCGGAAAAGTATGTTTGCTGTAAGTATCATCAAACATTTTGTAAGATTTCACAATAGATTTTGGAAACCTCTGTATACACTTTAAAAAACTGATGTACTCTAAAGTTATTATTTTACCGTAAATACTGCATTATAGATGTTAAAGCATGTAGAATTATATAGTTGTCATTTTAATACCGCAACTTGATGAAAATCAGGGAAAATTCATTATTATACACAAAGAGTATTCTAATTCACAGAGATTCACATATTATAACCTCGTATACTTAATAAATAATTATTATCTATTCATAAATCTTTTCAAAAAAGAATGTAATATTCACTTTAAATTTGAATACTCAGTCTATTTTAAGTGCGAAAGATGAAAGCAACGTCATATAAAAATAAGCAACGTCATTTTGGCAAAATTACAATTTATATAATACTTATTGTTATTACTTTTAACATTAAATGAACATAAGATAAATTTCTTATACAGAAAAAGTGTCAGCCATTACACTGTAATATAAATAAATTTTGCTAAAATTTTCAATAATAATCGAAAAATGTTGAACTAATAAGTATTTGAATTTCCAACTTATTAAAATTTCAAAAAATAGCTTAAGAAAATGAAATTTCTCAGAATTAAAATAAGAAATGTCAAAAAAACTTAAAAATACTAAGGTGCAGGCAATCATACGGCGTTAAGCAAAACTTGTAAACTCAAGCGAAAATACATTCCGCTCGGGGCAAGTGAAAACTACGTGTTCGATATATGTCAAAAATCAAAACATTGCCCGATGTCAAGTTCTAAACGTAATCTATTTTCGCACGCCCGCACAAATGAGAATTAATTATAAAACATAAAATGACGGAACCAAATTATCTATGATTAATTGGTCGGACGCCGACCTAACACTACAATAAACGCTTAAAATTAGATTAATTACAAATTACAAGACGCTGTTTTAACATTTAATCGAACACCGAATGCAAACACTACTTATGACATAAACTCTGGATTGCAAGCGTTGCAATCCAGACTTGCAATCCAATCCTTGCAATCCAATCCAGACTTGCAATCCAGCAAGTCAACCGAGATTTTCCAAAGTGACACCTTTATTTCAATTAGCGCGAGGAACACCTCGGCACACCGAAACAAAACAACAATTTATGATTTCTTCGATTGATACTTGATGATGATGCGATTTCAATGCAAATTAAACTCTTTATTATAGGGCAATATAAACAAACACTTTCACGAATGAATAAAAGACAGTTAAGGATTCAAATATTGTAGACAAATAACAATGAAGTTTCTCAATTATAGCACCAAAATTATATTTCAAAAGCGAAATAATATTATCCAATGTATTTGTGTTTATTATTAAACCAAAAGATGTGTATTTAATTTATAATCAAAAGGAATCAAAAGTTGAATCAATTAAAAATTCATTAACTCCAAATAAATAGCAAATTTCAAATTAGTTTCAAGACAATAACAAACTTCATTGCTAATAACACATCACTTCTGAGAGACAAATTATTTACGAATATTAAATTCCATATGTATCCAATGATCCTAGTCCTCCATTGCCATTAAGATCTTCTCTATGAGAATCCCCAATGACCGATATAAAAAGAAGAAAGTTTATTGCAAAACATGACTATTTAAAGTTTATCCGAAGAATATGGACAAATTATATAATTTTGCCCAAAATACTGCAAATTGGGTTAAACCAAACAGAACAAAGTAAGCAAAATTAAATTCAAATCACAAGTTCGGAATGACCAGTTTTACTTGACGTTACATCGTCAATGTGAGTAGCTTACAAACAAGCCGTGGGGAGGCAGCACCTTCTGACCGACTGACCTGCTTTATCGATGCAACATTTGTATGACCTTTGTATCCAACAGAGGGCATAAAATAGGTCAGGGTCAGCTCTCCCGTAAATGATTTAAAATGATAATGTTTTAAAATCGCGAAATGTAATGGCTGACGTAATCAGCTATTAGAGCTGGTTACAGGATTACAGATATCAGCGAAGACACTAAGGCAACAATTTTGGAAGCGAGTATTCCTCGTTAGAGTGATCGTAGTGCTGAGTTACATTCGCTACTAAATTCCCTGTTAACCTGCCCTAATTAAACCTCCTTCATAATCCTCCCCCTAGGAGATCATCGTGAACATCGACTCCTGATGTGCCACGACCCTCTGGGTAAAGCCTGACGAGAACCAAGGTTTTTGGAAGGGGAAAATTTAAATTGAATTAGGCGGTAAAATTT
>JABFQD010005988.1:0-10195 GCA_022817045.1 Psix sp. ZL-2020
ATGTATGTATAAAATTATAACATTTTATATATGAACAAAAATTGTAAACTCAATCAAAAAATATGTTGTATTAGATTATTTTTTGATTTGTATAAGTATGTAATTTAGTCCACATACTATTTCTCACCAAACCATATATGGCCCAAAACAATAGGTTAAACCACCACTTTTTTCTCTGATTACGTAATGATACACCGGAGTAAAACATATTACTTTCCTCAAACTCTAATTGCAGAAAAATTTGTTCGGAAGAAATCTCAAAACCCTTTTTTTAATATTTGTCAAACAAACCTAATATTTGAACAAATAAAAAAGTTTACATTGCCTTTGTATGAAATTACAGTGATTATTCCGTTGGAAAACATGAGAATGAAGGTTTGTAAATTTCATTGGGAATATCTATAAAATTGAAAAATTTCCTATCACTCAAAAAAGATAACATTTCAATTCTCGGTGCATTCCAGTAAATCTACCCCTCTCGAGTCGTAAATCACCGAAAAACGTAATTTTCATGTTTACGACATTTTTTATTGAAATGAACCGAAACCGCCTTTCGTTCCGTTTTACGTTCAGTTTCGTCTGGTCCGTGTACTTCTCAAGCCGACCGACAAAACAAAACATTTTTCATAATGCAAGGTAATTGGCCGCGGCATAGCTCTGGCGGAATTGGAAAAAAGAATGAAAATCGCGGTTGTAAAATCCACGCGGGTAGCACTGAATGTAATTAAGCGGCAGATCCCCATCGGGCAGCGCGCGTCGATATATATATACACATACGTAGAAACGAACGCGATGAAGTTGCAGTTTGGACAGGCGAGGCGAAATAAGAGGGTGGGGGCAAGGTAACTTAGGTGCAGTCCGCAAACTGCAAAAGTCGAGGGACGAGAAACGAATTGGCGGAAGAGGGCAACGAAAGAGAATAGAGAAAGAGTGAAGGAACCGCGCGAACTCGTGCCTTTCGGTTTGGCCGGCCCTGTGAGCCCTTAGGGCCCCAGACAGAACGCTTTTAAAATTTATTGACAATCATAAATTTCGAAAATAAAACCTTATATACCACCGCGCGCGGCTGCAGTGACCGTAGTCATCCAAGCCCGGCCCCGTTTCTGCTTCGCGGTTCTCTCGGTTTTTTCTTCTCCCGTTCCTTTTTCAGCTTTTTTTCTTACTCCATTTGCTTCTTTTGTGGAGAACTCGAAACAAAAGAATTCGTTTCGAATTTGCCCCCTTTAACTTTTTCTTCATACGCCGGTCGAGCGCTACCAGCGGACTGTGTGCACTTTTTTCTGTTCGTCATTACGGGGCTCTCAGGGCCCGCGCGAAACCGATCTTTGATAATTAGATTTTATACTTCTGTCGAATCAGTATAGCGCGCGCGACCCATACGGGCCCCCTTCGACGGCTGTTCGGCGATTCACACTTGGGTATGGGTGAGAGAGCCCGAATTATATTGAGAGCGAATAATCGTTATAGGCCATTTTTTTGTTTTGCCCATGGAATTAGGATTAATGTGGAAGGCAGTCGAAAAGCTTTTTTTTCGAATCGGTCCGGTTATTAATGTGTCTGTATTATTCGGAAACTTGAGGCTAATGGTAGGGAATTAGATATTGTGCGATGCAATTTACAGTGCGATTTTTGCCTTCTCTTCTGCTTTCTTTTTCGTTCGGTTAATTCAAATGATAGTTGTGCGCCAACAAATTTATGTCAGTTGATGCTTCGGTGTAATTTGATCCGGACCCTTTTTTCGTGTTTATCGTCGTGATTGCACGCCAAAAATATTGTACTAAATAAACCTGCACATACAATGTTGCGGTGGCGTAACGTTTTACTTTTCTGATTACGCTTTAAGATTACAATCTGATTAATATTTTACACAATAATGTTCATAATATCTCAAACCATTTGTTTGACTCTTCATTTCAAAACTGCATTCTTATCAACCACGAAATTTTACTCGTACAAAAAAAAACATTTTATGAAAAAAAATGAACTAAAATTATTATTCAACATTATAAATAAAACAAACAATATTTATTTACTCGTTTTTATAATAATGTCAAAAAATTAGTTTTTTTCTAAACTATTATAATATTGAAATATGTTTTTAAATTCATCCAAACATGCACCTTTCATTCCTCACATTCTCATTCATATTCATATCCTCATAAATATATAAGAAGGTGCTTCTTTGGTTTGTATAAAAATGATTGTTCGTAAAAATTATTTACAGTTTATAAAATACTAAAAAATTTTAATTTTCATCTATTCCACTGCCTTCAATTCTGTTCACCAAATGATTAATTGTAAACTTTTCTGGTTTCATTGACGAGTGAATACACGATGAGTTGAAAGCGAAGAATTTGTCGTGAGTCAAGATAAATTGAATGATGGTATTTCAAATAAAAACCAGACTTACATATCATACGTCAAAAATCATAACATTCCTCATAACGTGATTCATTCTAAGGCTTTCAATCGCAGAATTTATCTTAAAATAAAGTCGATTAATAATTAAGATAAATTATAAATATGTCGAAATTATTCTAACATCTCATCATAACAGATGTTCTAAAAAATGTCTTTCAATTTCACTATCGGTATGAGCATTAATATACATATAAAATTCGATTTTTCATTGATATTTCATAGGAATTTAACACACTTAATTGAATTAATCTATAATATTTACATAAGATATTTTTAATATTAATCTAATAACTTAATGGCTTTACTTGCTTTCATTTCACATACATGAATCAATCTGTTGACTAATGAGCGATTTGCTGATATTTTGCGATGACGAAGGTGCAGACTTCGACCAAAACACAATATTTGTATTGACACAAAATATCCAATGACCACTTCGGTTCAAAATATTATTCACAATGCATCATATTAAGATACTCAAGATTCTCTGCTGACTAAATTTTTTCAAACAAATCAAATTCCATATGCGATTCAACAGTTTATAAACACGAGCAAGAATTGTTGCCAGAGGCAAGCTATATTTTTATTTGATTACGATAAAAAAAACCGATTGTATATATAATGATAGGTAAAGCGGCAATTAGACTTTATTGTGCTTTTCTCTAAAACCATTTTATTATTCAAAATTGCTTACAAAAATTATTTAATCGTATGATAATTTTATGACTTTTATTCTTAGAAGAATATTAAGCGTAAACTATCGAAATCTATTTTTAACGGAAAAAAAGTGTAAATCTTATTTGATATATGAAAAATGCATAAGCCGATCATTAATCTAAACTTGGTTCATTAATAATTTGTTTTTACTTCGAATTTCCATAATAATTGTGTTAATCGATAGATCGTTCAATAATTACAAGCGCATTGGGTTATACAATAGAGTTCCATTCACTTAGATTATACCATCACAGAAATTAAGTTAGATTCGAGTTGCGAATAGTCGTGCGAGCAGGACGATTGATTGACTTGGTTTTAAGAAACCGGCGTTTGAGGGATTGACTTTATAGCAAATCGATGCCAACTTTATTCCGGCCGATGTTCTTGTGATACAAAAAGATATGATGTATTTACTAGCTTTCAAGTGATTTATCACGCTCCTTGTTTAGTTGCGGAGGAGACAATAAACGCATTTAATCTTTCGCGTAATTTATGGAACGTTTAATTCGATTTATCATGTCGAATTCAAACTATGCAAAACGATTGTTGCTCAAAAGACGAAGTAATAAGAGCCAATATTTAAGTATCTTTATTCTCCTTGAATGCGCTAAATTACATGCTTCCGCGGACGAATTTACGACGGGAATTTTCTTCAATTTACGAAATCGAGTTAGGCCGCGACTATTGAAATCGAAAATTGCATACTGTGCTTGAAAAACGGGGGAGTGCTAAGGGTTGAGGGACACGAATTCATCACGCGCGCGTCCGAGGCAGGAATAACAGCAGGGCGATTTATCACGAGCGCCCGCTGATCCGTCATGCCGATCCACGTAGTATGCTTCTTCTGCTTCTTCTCGCCTTTTCGTTTTCATCGTAATAAGTTCGCGTGCTTATAAACAAAACGAGCATGAGGGCGGGTTAAAAAATTGACCAATAAAAATGTAAATGAAATTACAAAACTCAAAGAGAAACTAAATGCCAATGAGCGAGCGCATCGCGCATTTATTATCAATTTGATATTGATGGAGCGACTTTGATGCGAGCAAAAAAGCGCTTTTTTCAATTCACTCTCCGCAATCGTTTGTGGGAAATTTATTGGATTGACGTTGATCAAATATTTCGTGATGCGAGCGCCGGTAATTTGTTCATCGGGTCACCGAATAACCGTTCGTGAAACCGACTCGGTTTTACGAATTTAAATGATTAAAAGTAATTTAGCGCTGTCGAATGAATCATGTAATTCAATGAACATGATTTTAACAAGTCACCAGTTGTACGCTATGTGTGTCCCTTTTCTGTAATCCTCAACTATATTGTACGATGGCAACACCCGATTGAAATAAGCGACAGTCTGTCTCGAGATGTATATACCAGGAAACGGAAATGACGTCACGATCGAGACACTCCGCATGTCTCAGCGCACGTATTCACTTCTTTATTCCTTTACTAAAATCGTTTGTTTGCAAAGAGTTAATTTCCTGATCGTGTGAATGAGACTTGATAGTGACGGATTGATGATACAAATAGTCCACTCTCTTTAGCGAACGTGATTATATGTCTACGGATGTGGGAATTATAGTTTGTTTTTTATTTATTTATTCGCATCAACTAAAGCATCCCATTGTAACATTTGTTACATGAAATATACCACGATGAAGTTTTAACGTGTAAATTAATTTGCTTGATAATAATCATTATAAAATATAATCATATGCTTCAGTTTTAGATATCTAATTAAATATTATTTTGATATAGAGAATGAGATTATTATGGGGAAACCGGAAAAATGGTTTGAAATTGGGATAATTATTAATATTATATTTGAATGAAATTAAAATATTTATTTCTTAATATAAACTTTGAGTTTATTATAAAATTAATAATATACTTAAGCCGAAATTGAAAAAAAAATTATTTTAAAGAAAATGTATTTGCAATAAATAATAAATAAAACAATATAAATAATATTTAAATAAAAATGTTGTTAATTCACTTCATTCAGTTTATTTGACTTAGAAAATTGCATGAAAAATCAAGTGCATGTACATACAGCATATTAAGGGATTTCAGAAACGCTTAAACACAATTATTGATGTATGTTCTATCAATATTCAAATTTCATAGAGTAATTAGAAAAATAAATGAAGTTAATAAGAGATGATGATAAGGTAGCCTTAGGTGAGATATATATTTATATGTTCCAAGTACTAATAAACAAATCGAATAGTGCCCTCTAACGATGATCAGGTACGTGGAATCAGACCTTCGGCGACCTCCTCGTTTCCGCGTAGCCTCGTCTCGATTTGCGAAGTCTCTCGCGATTCGAGTAGCGAAGCGCGGCTTGCACCATCTCTGTCTATTCGTTGCCACTAGCATCGGGCACAGCGCTTTACTCGAGGTAGACGGACTCGTGTAACGTTTCAAATTAACTAAGCTTCATTCAAGGAACATACGTGAGCTTCTAAGGTCCCAACAAAGATACAGCAACTCGCGAGAACGCGTTTTGTCGATCAGTGAACAAAAACTTTGCGAGTCATCGACCTTATATTTTGAAAATAAACATTGTGCTAATAACCAAAAAATAAATCGTTCCAACGATTCGAAAACTAATTCAACAAAACAAAGAAAAACCAAAAAGAAACATTCTATCAATTTAAATATTTTGCTCTTATGAAACTACTAATACAAAATTGTCAAAATTTGTAAAACTGAAATGCAAATTTCCATAATTTCGTATTTAATTTATTCATTTTGAAACTAAAAATAACAGACAATGGGGCAGTTTAATTGACAATTATCTTGTTTCGAATAATATGTTTTCGTCGTAAAACCATTATCACTCGAAACGGTGCTTGTTAACATTAAAAGTTCAGCACGTAGCAGTTTGATTTTCCAGCATAAAGTTTCTTAACAAAGAGACTCGAGTCTTAGTCATTATACTTATAATGATTAAAGTAAAATATCAGTCCAAAGGACCCACGAGACTGGTGTACGTCTTTCTCATACGGTAACAGCGTCTCCGAGAAGAGACTAATTATCCTCCGCTCGTTGTTGTACAAGAATCCTGTAACCCATGACACTAGTGAAATTCTAGCGACTATTATCATATCGATGCCACGGATCTGTTCACTTCGTGATCGTTTTAAATTTAAAAGCAACCAGAAATAAGGATTTTTTTATTTGTTTTCCAAAACTTGTAAATGTACGTTGTTGATGAGAAATGATTAATTAATTATCGTTAACATAAACGTTGTGAGAATAGATGAATTAGATTTAGTTAAAAGATGCATATCTTGAAGGTGCAGGCCTCTGAAATGAATGTATTTTAAGAAACGAACTCGTTAGGGTGATGTTATCTTTTCTACGAGTCAGGCCGAATCGTGTTAAGATGGGGACAATAGTATAGTCATTTATGTAAGAAAGATGAAATATCAATCAAAACACGAAAAAGTTGAAACAACAAAATCAATGTCACAGTTACCAAAAATTAATGGTAACTTTACAAATTATGTTCAAATACAATTAAGATGTATCTTTTGTGAATAAATATAAAAAATGGTTTGTTTAAAAGTTATAGCAAAAGTAACTGAATACTGTTCAAATATTTAACACAAAAACAAAATAAAATATAGTTTTTTTCAAATTTAACCTCTTTATTATAAAAACAAAAAATTTTTTTAAGAAAATAAATATAAAAATAATCTTTGTTATTTTGAGGTCTCATGAAATCTTAAAATATAATTTTACACGAAAATAAACAAGTTATTACAGAAATAATAATTTATGTTACTTAACAAATCAAATTTAAATGAACCTTTCTTAAAATTATTAAATACAATTCAATTCTTATCATTTAAGATTAACGAACTATCTTTTTTGCGTAATTTTTTATTTTATGAGTCATTACAACTTTTTCGTTTTGTTGATCCATCATTTGATTCTTGTAAACAAATCAACATAGCTCATTTTTTTGACAAAATTGATTTAATTATCATGATATATAAATTATTTATTTAAAAAATGTGAAGTTAAAAATTGAAATATTGACCTATTCTGTTAATGCTATATTAAATTTAACACGAAAGATCGAGTATTCTTCAGACGAAGATAAATTCAATAAAAATTATATGTTGGAAGAAAAGGTTGGGTCAAATTTATCTTCCATAAAAATGATGCTTGTCTTAGAAAATCTCTTGATCTCTAGTTTTATACAGTACTAAATTTGAAAGTTTTCTAAATTTGAAAATTTTATACAAGTAATCAAAATCTAAGCAAGAACATTAAACACACATAAAACAATTTAATTTCCCACAAATTTGTTTAATAAAGAGCTTATTTTGAACAATAAACGTTTGATCAATGCTTTTGAGTTACACCAACAGCTCTCAATTCCAAGTTTTTTTATTGTATTTCCTCAGAAAAGCAAACCCTAGAATTCTCGTGTAAAAGTTCCACTGATTTGCAGTACGTCCTCTCACTCATTTGCTCCAATCGTTTGAACCGATCGGTTGAAAACGGGTACTTTCACTAATTAACACGGCAAACTCATTAAAGTGATTTCAATTAATACTGAAAACACGGAATCCGAAAAAGGATGGCTCTGAGCCGAAATAGTCGGTGGTCTTTTTCCGGAACCTTGATTGCACACATCCTGCTGGGCTCCTTCTTCCCTTCCCTTCAAACTAAGAACATGAATTTCCTAACGTAAACTTTTCTGTCGAGCTCGACGCTCCTCCTTTAATTGACCACGATTCGCTAGTGGGACACCCTCATATCGTTTGGTGTCTGTGGCGCGCAATTTTTGAAATTTCAAATCCGGATTTGCGTTGCAGATGCGTTCAAGTTGCAGTGTCGCGATCGCCAAGTATAATGTTTTCTCTCAATTAAGCCTTAATTAAGTTAAAATTAACATCGTGAGTTCTCTCTGCTTCTCGCACGCTCACCCTTCGTTGAGATACTAGCTGTACCTTTGGGTGGCCTGTTTCGCGTACAGTCGCTTTAAAAAATAGATAGATCCAAAGCTCTTGCCTGACAAATAACCTTAAACACTTCGTCGTGATCCTACAAAGAGTCAAATTGTTCTCACTGGTACCTCTTCCTAATACTATTTATTCCGACTCAAAGGCGTCTAGACTCGGAGAACGTTAGCTATTCCACCTCCGCCAAACATGAACACAAACACCCTTACAATAATTCATAAACCATAATAAATCAAATAAAATTATTAATTACCCTTTTTACCACCATATCAGACAATCCATTGACCCGGCTTTAATTTTTCCATTCGAGAGACTCAGCATTAAGTTTAATTGAATTGAAAAATCAAATGTGGTCCATTTGAGGGGTCATAAATTTCCCTAATCTTGGGCTTCGACTGTGATAAGGTCAATTAATATAAACGTAACCGCATATCGTTGAGCAACGAGATGTAATTAGATATCAGAATAATCAGAGGAGATAGTTTAAGTAAGTGGTGAATATCAGAGTCGTGAGCAAAAATGTTCACGAAGGTGGCCATTATCGGTGGCATCCGCCTCGTATTATTCCCAAGGCCTATTATGTTTATCTTCGTCGTGGCGTGGACCACCTATTCATCGGCACCTGACTTTTGCGCGGGGATGTACAGATGCCGGCTGCCTAGCATCAATGCAGAGGTGTCCTTCCACCACGTGGGGTATGGGTTTTATACTGGGAATCGAAAGCCTTCAGATAAACCAGCCTTCATTAGGGCGAGGATGATCAGACAACGCGATGGCCAACGTCGCAGCAGCTACTGGCTTTACGGTAGCTGCTACATTCGGAGGAGAGGAATCACTTGTTCGGGCTTCCGATGCTGTGTTCGCAGCTAAGTACAATCCTGGTACCACGACAATCACGAGATTGACCGTCTGTTGGTGTAACAGAGATAGGGCCAAGCTCTTTGGATAGGTGTGGGTAATTCGTACGGATGGTTAGGGCCCTTGTCGCTGAAGGATTATGCTAAAGGGACCTACGCGAGGCATCGCCATTTGAATTAGGAAGATACCAACACGGGCTCCTATTCAGTAAACATGTATGTGGCGTTTTGCTAGTATCTTCAGCTGCGCGCAAGAGCTGATATAGATTTCAGAGGACATTCAAAGTCATTTCCTTTGGATAATCAATATTTATTTTACATAAGCTTTTTCTGACAAATTTACCCCGTAAAATTATTCAATAATTTATCAAATTTAGCAATTTTATGAATAATTAAAAAAATGATTTAAATAAATGATTTTTTAAGATACTTCAAACTAATCGCAGTTTTTTCGATATATATATATATATAAATAAATTTAAGGGTTAAAAATTATATTAAAACTAAGAGAATTTTAAAATTTTCCAGAAACAATTTTAATTTTCTTTGGTGTAGAGGAAAATGGTTAATTAACGTTTATTTCAGGATTTTGTTTTAAATTTTAGCATTTTTCCATAGCGTGAAATGTTTGATATTAAAGATTTATTTCAGCAATTGAAAATAAGTCTTGCCAAAATATTAAATTCAGCAATCTATTAATTGTATTTCAGATCAAACAAGCATTGTTTCAGTCAACCATTGAATCAACCAAAAATGTTATGAATTTGACCTTTGTTGAATACTTTTTATTTCTACCTAAGATTTATCGTCATCGATGAACCGTCAATTCACCTTATAAGTTCAATCGAATACAGTTACCTTATTTTATTCTGAAAAAGTTGATATTCATATGCGAATACGACTCTTCAAATATTCCTATCACGATTTAAAATGATATGGTAGGCTCTCCGAGTAGATACCTAATACGATTTTAATTTATTTGTTATACGGAAGTATATGTATGCGTGGTCATAAAAAGTTCAATAACAAGACTTGTGGCAAAATCGTATATTTTTCATTGAATGTAAATACATATTTAATTAATTTAACCATAATTTTTTTAAGTTTTCATAATTTTTCAAAGAACCAATTATTAAAAAAGCATTAACCAAAACTTAATTAAACAGGCAAAAGTAACAGAGAAAACTGTTTAAAATCCATTTGGAATTTACTTGAAGAAAC
>JABFQD010005989.1:0-10195 GCA_022817045.1 Psix sp. ZL-2020
TAAAACTAATTTTATTTGAGTCTTTATTAAAATCACTGACAAATAAAAAATGTATCATGCTATCTATTTTCTTTCACATGTTTATTAAATTCATTTGTGTGTCTACGGAAAACTTAATCATAAAGTTTGAATTTTAAAATTTGTCTCCATTAAATATTTTAAACTTTATTTACAATTAAACTTATGATAGATTTTGGAGGAGTAGATACTTATACTATTTTTTCTTCATTCATGTATATTATACTAAAACGAAATATTTCTAATTAATGTAATAGTTTTTAATTAAAAAAAGTAAATAATATTTTATAAGAAATTTTGGATTAAATGTAAATAAACAATGTAATTAGTTTTTCTGCAACTGTTAATTAGATTAAATTAAAATTATTTAAATGATATTTTGAAAATTGTTCACTATCATTAAGTAAACAAGATTACAAAAATATTGTATGGAAAATATCATCACATACTTATAACAAACTTTTATTTTTCGTATTACACATTTACTATACACCCTAATTTTTCTTTATTTATCTTTTAACGAGTTTTGATTTGTTAAACAGATTATAGATAGATGAAAAAAAATCTTCAACTTCATATTCGTTTTGGTTTAATAAATTAAGTAATAATTGATACATGATTTTTGATAACTATTGTTTCACCCGTAAATATTATCCGTCACTTTCGGTTTCAGATAAAAAGTATATATTTTAACGCAATGTACACTAAACATGTTTTCAACCAAGATTTTAACTAAAAAAGACAGTATAAAATTTAAGTGTAAAAGCATACGTTAATCGAGCATAAAAAATATGATTGCTAATGTTAACTTTCGTTCATTTTGAGATTCATAAATTGACATTTTCAATATATACGTGTTAACAAATTATTTTAACTACTCACTGATTGGAATTATAGTATTGAAAAAATCATTTCTTTCGTTTATATAATACAATTTTTATGTAGGTCTCGAATAAAGTGGACATGGCGCCCCCTGCAGAGATTCCACGAACTTTTAATAAACCAAATAAGATGGAAATGACTCCCCCTGCAGAGGTTCCGCGAGGGTTCGGTAAACCGAACGTAGCGCCAAAGCCGCCAGCGGTGCCGCCGCAGTCGACGATGCCGAGGAAACCCTCGCCACCTCCAAAGAAGTTAAATATGAGCGGGAATACCGGTGTGACAGTATCTCGCGCACAGAGTATGCGTCTTGCGCGATCTTCGCCAGCGCTAGCATCGCCTATGTATTCTCTACATCAATCGCAAGATCGGCTCAATGAAACCCAGCAACCGAAACCAGTAAGCCGGGCCCTCAAACCTCCGGTAGCAAAGCCGCCGTCGCCGCCTAGGCTCGCTGCAAGTCCGAATGCACCTCCAACGAGCACGCGAGCAGCGCCCCCACCCCCCAATAGGGTTACTGCACCGAGTATACCACCGCCTCCACCGCCTCTACCATCGCGAGCAGCACCTCCGCAACCACGACCTCCACCGAACGTCTCAAACGCACCCTCACTCCCCCCTACTCCGCCAACCCGTAATACTTCAGTTCGCAACGGACAACTACCTCTCCAACTCCCGCCCCAGCTGCCGGCGTTCGATTTGGAGCTACAGTTCGCTGACTTCTTCCACCCTATTACTGATTTCCCACCACCCGAACCGTTCCGAGGAGTCACCAAAATCTACAACAGTAGAAATGGTAACGAATTGTTTGTTATGTAGAAATATAGTGGTTGCATTTTAAATATTACGTTCTAAAAATTGATTAATGAAAGTGAAATAAGAAGATGTTAAATTTGTTATTTGAGTGTTTGAATTAGTTATTGCAACTATTTCATTGGATTATTTTGGAAAGGAATTTATGTATTAATTTGAAAATGTATGAAATAATTACCATGTCTAAAGTTAACTTCTTTTCGATTGATGAAAATAAATATTTTGAACCTGGTTATTTACTTTTTATTTGGTCTTATTGTTCAAAAATCGCATGGAAACAAATTTGATGTTTCTTAATGAGATTATTATTTTCAGCTAAACATCAAGCGCCCCCTCCTCCACCTTCGAGGACTACATCTGAAGCGGGAGCGATGCATTGAATTACAGATGAATGGTTGAAAGAAAAAGTTTTGTTTTGAGTCAAAAAATGTTTAACGTGTAAAAAACTAAATTTCATTTTTCGAATATATTTATGATTAACAGTAATTTAAATTTAATTGCGATATAGTGATAACGATTTCTTAAAGAATAATTTGTATCATGTGTAAGAAAATGGATTAACATTATTTTTAAGCTGATATGTTATGGACTGTTTTCAAAAACTTTATGCTAGTTTTGACTAGATAAAATATGAGAATTAAAGAAAATGTATAAAATGCAAAATTATTACTAGTTATTGGTTTAAAAAAAGAATACTAGAACCTCATTTATTAAATTCACTTTTTATGTTTAAAATTTTAAGAATCACTAATTCACTATCAAATTATTTAATTTAAACATTGAAATATTCGGATAGTTTTATTCAAATGTTAATAAACAATCGTTAAAATATTTGATTACAATACTATGATCAAATAATATAGGTATAAATAAACTCTAAATTTTAATTTTTTTCATGTTGACTACGTTAAGGTTATTATATTTATTACTTTGATACGAATCGAATATAAATAAAAAGATGTATTAAAATTATTTTGCAAATATTATTCTCGAATATAAATTCATTAAATTTAATATTTAATAATATAGTAATAAATGAGGTTTTATTGTATTTATATTAAAGTAATTATACTTACAATTAGGTGGCTTCATATTCACATCAGTTATATATTTACATCCAAATTGTAATCTTCAAAATATTTATATTAAAAAATAGGAATAAAAAAAAATTTTCGGCGATATAAATTTAAATCATGTAAACACACAACCTGAAAGTATTTGAATAATTCAGTGGAAATGTATTAATCACTATTTCATCATATCAATTTAAATAACACATATGATGCCACTGTGGGATTATTTTGTTATATTTCAGTGATAATGTGTTTTTTGTACAAATCAATTATCCATAATTAATTGATAATTGTAGTTCCCTTTTTATAATTTCACATCAAAATTATTATACTGCGTATTTATTGTGTAAAACATTTTTTAATTATTGATATTAATTAGGACGAAATATTGATAAAAAATTTGACTACATATTCAGGTGACACTTATCACTTTTTCTACAGAGATAATACTATTCAATGTCTCGAAGTAATGAAAATACTTAATTTTAATATTTTATTAAAAAATTTCATGTGCCAAAAAAGATTTTATTTTGATGTGAAATTATTTTAAATTCTGTGATTAGGCATATCTCATGTATTTCATATGTAAAGTAAGCTAAAAGCTGAGCTAGAATCTACATAATTCACTCGATTGAAAGTTTTATTGTACATACGTATTTTGAAAGCTAGATTGTAAACAAAATGGCGAAATGGATGTTGATTCTTGAAATGTTATATATTATACTGTTAGACAATAGTGAGTTTTACACAATTAGTTTATGTAAAGAAGATATATGTGAAATTTATGTAGGTTCTATTTTGTATTTTTTACTTGTAAAATAATGAGTTGATAGTTAATATAATTATGGTATTATCGGTCTAGAATATACATTTTAATTTTGAATCATTTTTAAACTGTAATAAAATGTAAAGAAAATATACATAATGAAAAAAAAACTATTTTCATTAGTTTTTTCTAGTTTAGTTAAAACATTTTTTTATCCAGTCTAAACTTCAAACAACATTAAAATATTTATATTTGGATATTCAATTATAAAAGTAAATTATAATTTATTATAGTTTTAAAATATTATATCGAATTAAAAAAGATTAATTTTACACAAAAATTATAATATCAAAACAGCACTAATAGGTATTAACAAAAAACAAAAATTTGATAAAGAAATTATGAAATATATTTAAATGGTAATTTTTTTCATTCACATATTAAATATTAAAACGTATTTATCATGACATCTTATTAATAATCACTAAGTGTAACGATTCTAATTGATTTGTCCAATTATCCAGCGCTGTATAACGTGCAGCACAAATAGATTTTTTATCTAACTCAAGAACTTGGTTCACCTGTAACAGAAATTAATTCATCATTTCAATATTACTAATTCAAAATGTTTTCAATTTTATATTATTAATGAACAATTTTAAATTACCTGATCTATTCTTCCGCGAATAGTGTTGTCTAAAATACAAGAAACCAACAAACTTTCAACTTCTTGTGGATCAATGTTTAATTCTTTGCTAATAAAAGGAATATGAATCCTGGTGTATGGCTTGATTAACTTAATTAGAACCTAAAATGACAATAAAAATTAAATTAAGTCATTTATTATTAAAGAACACGAATCCTTTAATTATCATCTGTACATACCTGTGTTCTAATATTACGTAGTAAGTCTTCAATGTGTTCACGGATAAAAGGATCATCCATAATATTATTTCTATTTTGTTTCAAAATTAACTCAAACTGATTAATATCATTATTCTGATAACTGACCACCAAATTAGTCATGGCTAAAATTTCGGGATCATTTTTATAAGGTTTAGCTTCTTGCGAATCAAAAGGATTGATCCCGGATTTCATCAACCTAGATTGTTATATTCCGTGGTTATTATTTAATAAATAAATAAATTAATATAAAACATATTGTATCAATTGTAACTTACATATTTGCCAGTACTAAATACTTCAAACATGTAGTGCGACGAGGCGAGCCTGATTCATCATAGTTTTTAAATGCTTCAAAAAAATCTGTGTGAGCTCTTTCAAATTCTCCTTCGCGAAGATGCATTTTTCCTCCGCATTCTGTTCGAAAAAGTATGTTGAAAGTATTGTTTATAAATTTATATATAAACATCGCAAAGTTCACTTCCTACTCACCTCTGATAACGCCCATTATGAGGGGATGAGGTATAGCACTCTTAATGTGAAGACTTTGCTCATAAAGGGTTTTCAGTTTCTTATTATTCTTCTGCGCTGTATACATTTGGATTTCTAATGCATATATTTCCAACAGTTGGGTACCTTTTTTTAAGTCATCTTCTCCATCGACAGTCTTAAATTAGGAATCGTTAATCAATATTTTTGTTCATTTGCAATAAACCAAATAGTTTTTTACATATACATTTCTTATTATTATATAGATATCTATTGAATTATTAACGAATAAATGAATATACATATGATTCAATTTTCTTAGTTCATCTTTGATTCAAATACCTGACAACTTTGGTGCAACTGTTTCAAAATTTTTGCCAATTTCGTAAAATCTGAACGGTCAAAGTACAATTTCCCTAATTTCGTATTCGTTTTAAACCACAATCGATCGTTCTTAGCGTCTTTCAAAGCATCTAACGTTGTTTCGTAAAAATTTTGTAATAATTCCATCTGAAAAAATGAATTTAATTGATATTTTACAATTATAAATTTAAATACAGTTTGAAGCTCTCAATAATAATAGATACTCACATTTTTAGATGTGCTAATATAATCCAAAATAGAATTTATAGACTTCTCTGAATGATTTCGTGTGACAGCACTTTTGATGTAAGTAAGTAATTGTTTGTATCTTGTCATCATTTCCTTATAATTTGACTGCAAAATTAAGATCATAATGATTAAATCAAATTTATATTAATCACATTCGTACAATATTTTGATTAATCTTACCAATTTGAAATTAATCTTAATCATTTGCTTGAGAGCTTTGAAACCCCATTCGCCTTTTTCTCCTCCTTCGAGATCTAAAACTTTTTGAAAACTTTGCAAAGCAGCTTTGGGGTCATCTTCTTTTAAAGCTTTACTATTATAGTACTGATTTTCTAAATCTACATCTGGCTCAGAATTTGAATCTTCAGAATATTCCTATAAATCAGTTATTCATATCAATAATGTATTTCTATCCAAATTAAATAAGATTTATATTATTAATATAAATTTATTCATATAAATTGTATCAATTATTTAGTCATTCTTGAAAGAATGTTTATTAATACTAAAGTAGACAGATGTCATAATTTATGGTACAACGGTGAAATGAAATTAAAACACAAATTTCTTATTTTATAGATACGCTTGATTAAAATAATGCATTAATTAGGATTTTAAAATGAAAAGTTGTTTTGCATTTAATACAAAACTAAATTGTGATCGCTCATATGAAACTGATTTCTTAAAACACGAAATCAAATGTCGTTCTTGATTGAAGACTTTCGTGTATTCAAATAAGAGATTCGAGAAAATAGAAAAAATATACCATAAATAATAACATAAAAGAAAACTAGTTGTTAAAATTAGCGGTCGAATCTTACAAAGCAGTAATAATTTTGTATCGGTTATTAAAATATGTATTTTAATTCAAATCAATTCTAATCAATGGGAAACAAAATATTGAATTGTAGACTTCAAACACTTTACCAGTCCATAATCCTCTTCTTCATCGCACATAAAATCGTCTTCCCCGTCTGACATTTTGACCGAAATGTGACAAACCGACTAAAATAAGCGAAGAAAAATAAATCACAAAACTCCGGTTTTTGATTACAGGTTATACGCGACTTTCAGCTTGAAGTTAGGTCCAGTAGTTTCTCTATCTCTCTTTCTTTTTTTCTCTGTCTCTCTCTCCTCTAGATCCCCTAGACGTAATTTCGTTTAGCAAGAAACGCGTGCTATCCGAGAACTACTGCGTTTTATTTATGTATTGTGCCAGAGACAGAATTGTGCTATGCTCATAGGCCTGACTATAGGCTTATTGGCTTATAGGTTATCCCCTATAGGCAAACCCCAGACCAGTCATTCTTATAGCAATTATAGCATTGTTCATAATTGTCTGTGTGGGAAAACTGCACTTTTACATTTTTCCTCAGTGAGATGAGATATTGCTATATAAGTTATTTTCAAATATGTATATATTTCAAGAATAAAAAATACAGTGAACATAAAAAATGTTTATTATTTATTAAATTAACATAAATAAAATTGAATTTTACAAATATAACTCAATGAAGACCATAGAAATTCCTGCGCTAATTTCATAATTTAAAAATAAAGAGTAGCTCACCTTTTTACTGTTTATATTTTAATCAATAAACAATTATATATGGCAGGTGCTTATATGCTTTACAGAAACAAAATATACGTGATTCTAAAAACAATGATCTTTTAGACGAAAGTATGTAAACATTCTTAAAATAAGTTATTGAAAGAGAGAAATGTTTTCATTTTTAGTAGAATACCCAGATTATTATTATCGAATCAATAAAATTTTACTCTTCTTTGTAATCTCTACTCGATATATTATAGCAATTAGGAAGCAAGAAAACATATTTCTTAAAAATGATGATATGATAACGATAAAAGGAATATTAAAAATAAATAACTGAATAAATATGAAAATTTATATATATGCAAGCGAGTTTGCCAATTCTAAGAGATAAAGTTCGCATGTATGTTTATATATGAAAGCATCATTTTTACAATTACTTTACATTTTGGGGAATTTCAATAATGGCTGTTGCAGTATTATTGCAAATTTATAAAGAACTGTTAAATTTATACATACATTTTATAAAAAATAATGTATTTCATTTTCTTCAATTTGTATTTAAAAAACATTTTAAATTGCTTTTTATATAAAAAATAGTTAACTTTTAAAGTTTCATAAACTGAAACCTCTTTTATACGCTGTTAGATGTCTAGCACGAATTAGTATGTTTTTTAAACATCAGCTTTTAACAAATAAATTATTTATTATTTTCCTCAATGTTGTATAATTTATTTGTAAAAGACAGCCAAGTGATTTTGTAAGTTTTTGTGACAACTATAATTTGGATCTATTAGAACCTTGTAGATTATTTCCAGAATTTCTTCTTTAAAATCTTTTAATTTACGCAACAGTGGAGCACTAAGAGTCATTTTGTTGCCTGCTTTTGTTTTTCAAATTTTTCGTTAAAAATTCTAATGTAACATATATATGATCAATGTAATTAAGCTGCCAAAATTTTTTAATCAGAATTCGTAATGCGTTTCTCTATTGGAGGCACTTCCTTTTTAAAATTAAAACTTCAACACCAAGCGTCGGTTATTTGACCGTTGCACGCCAAATAATAACGTGAAAAACATTTACGTTTCATACATCCAGAAAAATGCAGGTCAGTTATTCTATGAATAACTGAGAATTATGCAAACAAATCTAATAAAGTACACGAAAAATTCAAAAGCTTATTCTAAAAAGTATAATAATTAATTATTTAACCACTTAAAATAAACTTCGGAATTTTTCATATACTTCATCCAAATTTTTTGTATAACTGTATTTCTGATTGTTTAATCAGAAATTAAATATTTTTCATTTTTACTACTAATTTTTTAATTAGTATATGTATATATATTTTGGATATATTAATTTCATTTAAAATTTGAAATGGCATTTTTTGTAAAAATTATCGATATATGCAATATATATATTTTCAAAAAATGTTTAAAACATATGTATGTGTAAAATATATGCAGATTAGGACCAAAATAAAAATTATGTAATTATTGCTTGTAATAGATTATTAAAGATAATCACTGAATGCATGAGTGTTTCAACTTTCAACAATGAATTCTGATGTCGACCAGTAGCTAACCAATGACAGCGCGTTTTCAATCACATAATAAATTTCAAATGTTATATTTTATGCCAGCTAAAATAAACATTTTCAGCACTACTAATTATTATTTTGGACTTCAAAATTTATATTTCAATAAAAATTTTTTTTTTCTGGTAAAAAACCAGATTATTATATCAGCTAAATTAATAATACTCTATACGTTGCCGAAAAACGTAAAAAATATTTTTCATTATCAATCGTTAATTAAGAATTATAATTTAATCGTTTGCTATATTGTTATTTAAATATTTCGAGAATAACAAACTAGAAATTTATTGATATACTATACTGAATTACTGAATATGATCGGTAATTCGGACCGTAAAATAATGAATGTTTTAATTGTGATTACAAACTGTTTTGGTATATAATATTTATTATCATTCATAAATATAATATTCACGCTTTTTGAAGCACTGAACCGGTAACGCATTACCAGTGAATTGGTGAAATAAGACAGGTTATTAGAGAAAAGTAATAGGAATTTTTTAATATTTCATTTATAATAATAATTTTAAATATAAATAGTAGAATAATTTAATGTAAGATTCAAGATCGCATTATTAGTTTTGATCAAAATAACCAACATCGCAGAGTTTGGGGCGTGCGGTGCTCGGATAATCAAGTTTATATTTTGTTTCTTTTAGAAAAACTTTTTTAGTAGTTTTAGATATAAGATATAATTCTTGAATATAAGAATTTTAGGTTAAAAGTTCCAGTAAAAACATTATAAAATCAAAAACTGTTAAAAGTTGATATTATATACCAAAGTAATCAAGTATTTTATAACTTTATACATTGTTTTCAGTAAAAATATCTTAACATTTTATGGAAATATTAAAAATAAATTCTATAATTAGTTGATATTTTTACAGTGTTTTTGTCTATTTTGACCTATATTTACTTAATGCAATATACTTTCAGTGTTTGTTTACTCTTTAAGTAATCAAAGAATTATGATTATTGAGAAGAAATTGATTTTATTTCATCTTTATCTTTTATACGACGGACATAATTTTTTCTAATAAAAATGTAAAACCATTTTTATAGAATTAACATTATTGATTAACAACCAATAAAACATCATTACAAAAATCGTACTGAATGATCAAAAAATTATGTGATACTGAATTTAAAAGTACTTAAAATTTTAAGATCTGCATTTTTAAGGTTTAGTAATGTTCAAGTTAGTTATATTTAAAACATAAAATTTAAAATAAAAAAATTTTGGACGAAACATAGGTGCTTAATTTTCATTCATAGGTAGCTTTATGTTGACGTAAGTATTCAAATTAGGACGTTTTATTTTTACGTTGCATTTTGTTTGGAAAAAGGAATCGGGAAGAATTTATTAATTGTTCTGATTCAAAAAATCGAATTTGAGATCGATATAAGTTTGTAATAAATATTTTTAATTAATTAGTAATATATCTCGTAACTTATTGTGAGGAGTATTTTAACCGAATAATAAATTTTAA
>JABFQD010005990.1:0-10194 GCA_022817045.1 Psix sp. ZL-2020
AGGAAACAAAAACATGTTAGACAAATAAAAAGTGAAAGTGATTATAAAAAAAAATGTAAAAGTGAAAGAAAAATAAAACAAATAATTTTGTTACTTATCAAATGATATTTTCTTTAATAAAGTAACTTATTCAAATAAATATCAAATGATTTTTATTAATAGTTTTAAATGGCAAATTGTATTAAAATTGTCGAAATTATTTAATTAAAAAACCACTATCACCATTTTCGCAGACTATTGGATGTATTTTGCGTGAAATAATTTCTTTAAAATAAATTATAGGCAACCAAAAATAAAACAAAAAGGGGGAAAGAATCAGAAACCTAAAAACATTGCTATATGGCTTGAATTTTTTCGATTACTTTTTCGACTCAGCTTTTTTTACTTTTTTTCCCTACATTTTTTATTCATTTTCTTTTTCCTTTTCTTATTTTAATTTTTCCGGTTTGATGATATGTCATTATCTCGGCGTCGCACGCGCTAAATTTACAATAAACAACCATTGTGCGAGGCCAATTTGCTCACGCTGATGACAGCTGAGCAACGCGTGCGCTTTTAACATTTCAATTATTTTAATTCTAAATTATTTCCCGACTGGAAATGCATAAACTTGATAAATACTGAATAGAGCTGGCCTTACTATGGATTTGATTGATTATAGTGCTCCTTATATACCTCAAATCTAGAATGCAATATTTTCGATAAAGACTGAATAAAAGCTGGATTTGGGTTGTATAGCGCTTCTTACAAGTCACATCCAGCTCACATCCTGGGCCTGTAAAAAAGATGGATTTTGTCTGGTTCCTATTTCCGCTTGAGTCGGTCTTGATATTGATGGCTCAATATCAATTTTTTGATTATACAAACTTTAAATGAATATACATAATTCAATATATATAACTTACCTTTTTATTTTGTAGTCAACTTATTATTTAACTTTCTAGCAATATTTGGCTATTTTATTGTTTAATAAATCAATTTATAAGCAAATATAAGAGTAACTATATAATAATAACTATATATAATAACTATATATAATAACTAACAGTAAACTCTTAGAAGCAATAATCACTTTAGTAAATAAAATAACCGTTATTTTGACTTCAAACAGTCGGTGATTGAGCTTTCAAAGTAGTGTCGGTAATGTAGAACATCGCTTTTGTCTAATGGATGGTTGAATATGTTAGCCTAAACATCTCGCACGATGAGCTTTTTGTTCACGATCGAGCGAACTGATATTACATTAATTTTATTTTTCTTTTGGAGTATACATTTTGCAGAAAAAAGTGTTCTTAATATTTAAGACGAAAATACGTCTTAAATACACGTTTTACAGGTTTTTCTCATTTTCGTGAAAAAAAAACGAAAATGAAAATATCTACGGCAAAATGCTCATAGGGCGTGTGATACCGGGTTAATCAGACATTATCACTGAGACAAATTCAATGTTAGTCGATAAATTTTGATTTGACGGCTAAAATACATCGTTAAATGACAATTTCTCAGAAAAAGTAACATTTGTGGCTAAAAACATAATGAATATATGTTAATTTTATGTTATTAAAAAAAAATAATCAATCAATTACATTTAACTCCCAAGTCTTTTCCACTTTACTTGTTTGCATGCTCGATTTTTTTTTATCAAACTTTATTCATTTAGTTTGCCAATAAGACATCTCACCGACGTTGGCAAGAATTAATAAAATATAATTATAACCGTGCCAAATTCTAACTTCTTTAAGTTGAATTGTTAATAAGTACATTTTAATACAATGGCGTATAGCGCCCATGTGACAAACTATGTTTTCATACTCAGAAGCCGTGAGCAATGGCTTTTTACGCACTCGTGCGCAAAAACCATTTTTCCGTACGTTAAAGCGTGCGTGAAAGAGACTTTTTTGTACTAGTGCATAAAAAGCTACATTACACACGTTTCCTCAAACAAAAAACATAGTTTGTCCCACGGGCGCTACACGTCCTTGTATCAAAATATGCTATTTTCGATTGAAGAAGCGTGTCCAATGTAGCTTTTTACGTACTAGAGCGATAAAGCCTCTTTTACGCATGCTTTAGCGTGCGGACAAATGGTTTTTGCGCCCGAGAGCGTATAAAGCTACATTGCGCACGGCTTCCGAGTACGAAATAGTATTTTATTTTGTATGAGTTAAAGTAAATATTTTTTCATAAAGAAAATATAGGAAATTATTATTTCAATTTAACGTGATATTTTATTAAAAATGATTTATTTATTAGTGATAAATATAATCATATAATTTATATAAAGAAATCATATATGAACTTAGTTTTGAACAAAAGTATTACAAGTATTGTAATATAAAGCGCGCCATTTTTCAGAGCACTGTATAATTATACTATATAATTAATTAAACATAATACATCAAACGAAAATTGTTAATATAACGATATAATCTGAACAAAAAACATCAAACTACGACTCAGACGTTTTCTATCTTTTTTTGGTGGTTGTCATAAATTTGTCCATGACCGTCATTTTTTCGACACGGGTTTCAATTAGATTTAAGTTTTGGAATACAGTTTGTGTTGAGTTAGTTTGGATGTTAAGCTGCTGAAACAATGTTTTGCATGGTGTTATAGCATTTTCAGAGCTTGGGACTGGAACACAAATGATTATGATGAGTTCCATTTTTCGTTTATAGATACAGCTGTAGATGTCTACATGATGCACAATCTCATCGTCATTTGAAAAAGTCAAAGATTTGGCAACTGGATAAAATTTATCTTTGTACAACTAGCAATTAATTTCACTTTTTGAAAATCTTTTAAATGGAGCAATAAGATTAGCTAAATCAGTGAGATTAGTTGAAGTTGGAATATGACCTACAGTAGAGAATTCAGATTCATCTAAAAATCCATTTTAAAGTGGACATTTTCGGCAAAAAAATTGAGCGACTTAGGTAGGTCTCAAGCACGCAAAAGACTCAGAAATTAAGTATATTAATTTGAAAATATTGCAGGATTATAGGAAAACAGGAAATTCCTTATTCTTAGGAAGTTAAGTTTTAAGACGTTAGAGAGAAATTGTGGACTGGATCTTGGAATGTTTTTTCAAATGATTTTAGGAAGTTATGAAACAGAATCAACGTAAAAGAAATTTGTGCATGCTTTTGGATAGATTACTTGAAAGCTGAGGCACTGGATTATTTATTGAGTTTTTATTCTTCATAACAATTGGACTGATTTTATTTTCTTTGACGCAAGTATTGGGTTTCGGTAATTTAGTTGATCATTTGGTAACAAAATTACATACAAATCGGAGAAGTCATGTCAATTTTGATGAAAATCTTAAAGAAATCATTTTTGAATATAAAAATAGATTAATTGATGTTAAATTTATGTTAAAATATATAAATTTACTGTTTTCTTGGTAGTTTTATTAAAATGATCTTTCCATTTTTTTTCAATGATCCATATTTGTGGATCTTTATTTTTTTCAGTATTAGCATTCATAAACTCCATCGGCTATTAAGAAAACCAGAAATAGAATGTTATCTTTCAGAAACCATGGATAAAATACGTTTGCGATATACTTGAAAAAGTTCGCAGCAGTCATCTAATCCAATTTTGATTTTTTCCATTCTCTATCTTGCTAAAAAATTGTTGACGATATATAAAGGAAGATGATCAAAGCTAAAGAGAACTATGAATATGAAAGTAGTAGATTAACTTTTAACAGAAGATTTGATTAGCAGACTATTAACATATAATTTGCTAACAGACTATTCATCTGTCAATTTTAATTTTGTTAAGTTTGCGATGTAAAATCTGTTGAAAAAATTAGACAAATAATAAATACTTTTGATATAAGTCGCTGTTATTTTATATTAAACAAAAGAATTCTTGATAATCTCTATTTGTGACAGATAAGAAAATTTAATGATGAATAAAAATCGAACAATACTGTGGTATACGTTGAAACAATTTTAAATGATAATATATATACTATTAAAACTATAATGTAAACGTTTGGTTGTTTGTTTCGTTTTCGTTTTAATATAAATAAATATTAATAAATAGTATATTATGCATTAAAGGAGCAAAATTAATTTTTACTCCTTCGGTTGAAGTGGCACCTGAGATGTAATCGAGGGCTGTTGGAGTCAGCTCGAGGTAAAGTCAAAGGCAAGAAAAGGGCAGAAAAATATTTGCTCTTATTGTGCACACGATATTTTTCGTTACGATTGCGAATAAAAACACAGATTTAATCCTGAAAAAGAGGAAGTAAAACGGGGTTTTACTCATGTGAGGTAGTAAAATATACGTTATACTCTCGAGGGAGTGAAATACGCGTTTCACCCCCGAAGGAGTAAAAACTTGTTTTACTCCCATTTCTGATGGAGTAAATCTATGTTTTACGTGAACGTGTTACGAAAACATTTTTTATTACCTCAGATTTGGATAAAAGTGACAGAAGAATAGTCTGTTTTAATTTCTGTTAACTATTTATTTTCCAATTTCACATTTATAAGAGAACTAAAGATAGTGGTAACAATCATTTTTAATGATGGTGGTAATGATGATCAATGTTGTCAGAAATGTTCTGTTATTTCTAATAACACTGTGAACGCTTTTCGATCTCTTTTGTGTCAGGATTTTTTTATTTGGTGACAAAAAGAAAATAATTACAATTGTATATCTTTGAACTTTCAATATTTAAAAGATTTTTTTTCAAGATATTTTGAAACTTCAAAAATTCAATTTTCTGATTGTTTATTTGTCATGTTTAATCTACTGCAGATCATGGCATGAAGCACACAAAACCTATTTTGTACTTTAAACATCCAGAACATTTGTTTGTTAATGGATAATTCTTTTCCGCTTTTATAATAATATACAAACATCATTCAGCAATAATTTTTGCTATTTGAAATTTCATTTGATTGTAATGAAGCAACCACGTCACATTTTTTTTCTATCGATTTTACATCACTTACATGTTATATTTTAATCCTGTTTTGAGAGTCGTTTTCATGATTTTTGTTATTAAAAAATTAATAATATTCTTTGTAATGAAAAATCATGATAAAGTTGATTTTCATTTATTAATCCATTTAGTTAAGAAAATTATAGCGTTTTTCTACTTTAAAATATATATTTTAAGAATGAATTATAAAATTGAAATTGTGGTAAAAATAATAATAACGTATATCAATTTTTTTTTAAATTTGTATTAAATTTTTTTTATATTTTTATAATTATTTTTATATTAAATATTTATTATTGTCTGTAAAAACTGTTGCTTTATGATTATTTAAGTTTACAAAAAATCTTACATTGAAATAACGCAGTCAATTAATTTGATTAATTTTTTGTTATTTTAATATTTTACTATCATTATTACATTTTATTTTATATAAATCATTATTTTATCACTGATTTATTTGTAATCATAATTGCAATACAATATTAGATTAAATATTTATTTTTCATTTATCAGAATTTATGTGTAATTTATGAATATGTATGACTAAAATGAGGTTGTTCCTCTTACTTTCATTCGATATGCAAGTAGGATCAACACAAGGATTCAATGACAAGGTTGTGTTGCGCTAGAGTTTAAATTTTGATTTTTAAATATTTCTACAAAAAGTTCTTTAAAGCATATGTATACAAATTAATAGAACGAAATCATTTATGACCTTTAAGTACGATTCTACATTTTTCTAAAGAAGTTTTAAATTAAGAACACATCACTTGAAAAAAAATGTTCTCTGAAATAAAAAAACAGCTGCTAGATAATTATCAATATGAGTTTCAAATAATAATGAACTGTTTAGATATTTATTCAATATTTTGAAAAGTTCTCAAGTGTTTTCTCCATAATTTTTATAGCTAATTTTTGTATGCATTAAAAGAGAATTTTCATTTTTAAGTAAGAACATAATTTTTTAGTGCAAAAAATATGAAAAAATATGCAATTTATAATTTGCAATATTTCTTTTACTTTTTATCCGATATTATTTTCTCATTTGATACAAGTTACGAATTTTTTTTCAATTTGTAAATATTTTCATAAACATTTTAAGCTTTATAAGTGTATATATTGTAGCATTCATAATCGCATGAAACTCGTAAAGAGAGTTACTTGACTGCTTATTCCTAAACAATACTCTTTGAAATATAAAATAATTATTAAATGTGTCACATTTAAAATGATTGCTTTTTTTCTAAGTGAATTATACACATATATTCAAATAACATATGGAAATAAGAAAAACTTTGGTTTGTTATAGTTTTATATGTTCACTTATAGTTGAGTAAAAAATTAAAAAAATATGATTACGAATTTTGTACTATTTATTTTTTGTTAGTTCTTAACTGTGTAAATAAAAACATATTTATAAAAGCCTGCGTAAACTTTATAAGTGATAGATCACGCATTATTTTATATCTGAAATTTGAGTCTTAATATCTTACAGTTACGAGCATATATCACATGACTGCCTTCAATATAGTGAGCTTCGATCTAGCATTTTTAGAAAACTGAATTATGATAATATCTTAATAGACTGAGATAATGCCAATAATAAACACCTTTTTTTGATTGTGATAATTTATCGCATCGAAATCAATTTTTCAAGGTTTTTAAGATAGTTTTTATTCATTAATATTTTTATAATAATAATAATATTACCTTAATTTAAATTCTAGTATAGCTATGCTATTCAATAATAATTATTTTATTTATATTAGTAAGAATATAGTATAACTGTGTTTTCGGTTATGATTTACAAATATTTCAAGAAAAATTTCTTTATATGCTAGTATTTTCTCTTATACCACTGTAGAGGATTTTTTTAGTTTCAGTTTTTGATTTTATGAATACTAATTATTTTGATGATTGAGGAAAACATTTGTAAGAAATATTTCGTATGTTAGGACTGCTAAAGAGTTCTATGTAGTTTGAGCGGTCATTCGCTTCCTGTGCAATCTACCTTCCGTGTTGTACTGAAGAGTACGGTCAGAAGATGTTCTTCACGTCTAGGGAACTTCCAAGAGAACCCTTATCTACGCTTGTTCTACTATCTTAATAATCTTGTGAATAGCATTGAGCGGAAACTATGCTGACGGTTTGAAAGGTTCTCAGTCTTGCATACAGCTGAAAGAATAGAGAGTAGCAAAAGATTTTCTCTGTTGTGTCAAGCATGCATAAAAAGAGAAATGATAATATTAATTTTCCACTAGCCTTCTGCTTGGTAAATTCTTGAGGGAGTTGGTCTCCTTTGTCAATTCCTTTGTGTGAAAGGGGACATCCTCCTGGTTTGCGGTGTCGGTTTTCTTGACTTGTTTCAAATGATTGGAAAAAAATTCTTTTCCAACCAGTATTTTGTCCATCATGTTTAAATCCATCGATGAATAGATAAAACGCTCAGCTATGTCGTCATAATCTTGTAACTCAGGTTCCAGGGGTCGTTGTCGATGTCGGAGTATTTCGCCTTTGTTTCAAATAGGTTCGACCGCAAATAAGATATATTGGTGGTTGTTGCTAGTATCAAACCCGAAAACTCCAGAACTAGTAATCCGGAGAGATAATCATTTTTAAGTCAGTGTGACGTTTTGGGTAGATTGGCACATCTTGGCCGATGGTAGATTGTGACAGAGCCGTCAATCATAACCCGAGTCCTGAATGGGACGCCATTTCCAAGACACGTGTCACTCGAATATGCCTCATTCTATTGGACAGATAAGATGAGGTAGATTTCTCAAGATTTTTTAGTTTAGCTGCTCTTGCTCAGATGCTCTCATTTGGTGTTAGATTTAGTATCTCCTTATATTCGGGATATTGTAGAAGCTACGAAGTGATCCTTCAACGAAGAAGGTAATTCACGTTTCTCACTGATGAGAATGACATTTGATTGAATCTTTATAGTAATTCGACTTAGGAATTAGTCTGTAGTCCAACTACCTCAGTGGATGAAGATGAATTGTTGGAGTATATTAAAGAGGGTATTACTGATGTTTCCAAGCATGATCACATTCGTCTTCAATAATTCAGAAGTATTTGTGAGATTCATGAGAATTCATGAGATGTATGAGTATTCATGAGATTTATGAAATTCTCATGAAGAATTCGTGAGATTATGGCAGCATTGGAAGGAGTAATACTTGGTAAATGGAGAATCGCATAATCATTAGCAGTAATTGGCTTTACAATTACTGCTATTGTTGGATAGGTCATCGACATATCCAACAGCATCAATGTCAGTAAGGGACAGTACTTAGCAGAGAGAGTAAGTATTTACCCTGGTGAGGTCCGCAAATTGTTGAGGCAAAGATCATGTGAGCCTTGCGTGTCCGAAAAGATGTCACGGGAGTGTACAAAATTGAGGTTGCGCTGTGTTGAGTGAGCAAATGAGTGAACATTTGCAACATATTGCAGATGATAGTGTGAGAAAGAGAGTTTGACGAATATGAACTAAAATCAATGGTTGATTTTGGGGTTCAAAAAACCCAGAAAAGAAAATAAATAGTAAATTAAAAAAATAATAATACATTAATAAATAGTTGTAATTATAAAAAAATTATAACTAAACATGATTAGCCAGTGTTTCAGCGAGCGCAGAAATTATCTTTTGTAGAATAACAAATCTTGGATAAACAGGTGTATGAGTAGCTAGAGCAAGGCATCGTTACGGTCTTCGCTTTCAGAGTATACTAGTTCTGTTATGATGGATAAGAAAAGAATTTCGACGAGAATATGTATCGGCTATCAACATAAAAACCCTAAAATTTGTAAGGATCGTTATTTCATGCCTCTAATCGATGGTCAATTAGATGCGCTCCAACGGACTAGGATATCATAGTATCTTTGATTTATAGAACGGTTTCTTTCATGTCCCAACCAATAAAAATGGTGTCAAATATACCGCATTCATTATACCAGGTGAATGTTATGAGTATCTTCAAGTTTCTTTTGGTTTCTGTAATTTATTAGCTGTTTTTTAACGATTTATAAACGAGATTTAAAATAGTGTTCATTTTTTCCAGAGTCTGATAATATTGTATGAATTCAGAACTTTTTGGAGTTAACCGGGTACTTTTAGAAAGTTATTAGAAATTATTCTATTAATGCTAAACAATTATCTAATCCCTTGCGCGGTGATGCGGTTTTTCGGTTTGGTTTAGCCCGAAAGGACTCCCTTTCTGCACTTGAAGTTGGAAAAGAGTCAAGGATAAGTTTTGACTCTGTTAAAACACAGAAGTTTTCTATTCTTGTGATAACACATACTCAGATTAGAAGAAATTTACCAGCTACAAGCTCGAAGTATTAGTATTTATAAAATCGTTGAAACGATTTCGGATATACTTTTTGAGTATATCATTTAAAATCATTTCAGATTGCCGTGCTTTTATCATGATGATGTAGCAAAAAATTATAAAAAATTAAAATAATCAACGACAAATTGAGCAAAAATGATTCCATGTGATCCATAATATACAGTTACAAAACAAACATTTACCCGAATAATCTTTCGAATGATCTTAGTAGAATAAGTTGGATCAAATTTTGGAATAAACAATGTAGAAATATATAATTTACAAACATCGACAAAAGTAATGATGCATATTATCCATGAAAATAAGATAATAATGTGATTCTTTTTCATAAAACGCCATAGCTTTTATAGTTTTCATGTATGCTCGATGACTCTTTACAATAATAGTTTTTATTAGCTGCATATTGAATTCATTTTAAAGATCTAAAAAAAATATAACGAACAAAATGCTATATCTTTTATGGTTATTAAATGTGCTCCATGTCAATTTGCATACAGAGTCTCTAATAATTTTCGAAGTAAAATAAAAAAAATGGAAAAAATTATAATGAACACGGTGTAAATAATCTCCAAAATAGTTCATTGCGTAATTTTTTCCACAGATAATATCATAGTTTCTATGGTTATTGAATGGTTATAATCTCTGTTATATGCTTAACAAATTTATATTTACTAGTCCAGAAATATTTATTAAAATTGATTCTTGTGTGATATATGCTCGTCATATGCACCCGTTTGCGAGTTGCAAGGAAAACTTTTTGCGTAATGCAAGACATTTGTTTCTATTAGAAAGCGCGTCTAATTTAAATAGAAGTAATAATGAATAAATATAAAACGCCATGGATATTAAATAGTTTTTTCGAAAAAATACAAATCA